>NJDD01010567.1:0-10641 GCA_002245505.1 Calephelis nemesis
TTAGTAAGGATTTATACCACCATCACCTTTCTATGGCGACCAATTCTTTTGTTTAGTGAATACAGTAAGTATACCACCTAGGTGTTTCTAATCAAATTTTATGACAACGGGTACAGCGCTTTATAAGTTATAATTTAGACTGTATTTTCTGTTCCCGCAAACTTCATTCCGCCTGTTCAGTTTGTATGGGATAAATTTAAATGTCGTTTTTCCTAGTTTCCTCGCTGTTATAAGGGATAAAATGTACCCCATGTCCTTCTCCCGGTTATAAGCTACCTCTCCATCAATTTTCAGCCTAATCGGTTTAACTATCACGACTGATTCATCTTAAACAATAAAAACAAAAAAAAATGATGGTGTATTCTGCTACTCGGGGCGAAGACAAATCTAATGAATCAAAAACCATAAAAATTGGTCCAGCAGATCTCGAGTTATAAGTGTTGTAACAAACCCGACTTTTATATATATATATATATATATATAGATTAAAACTTAAGTCGTTTTGTAAAATTTTACATTTAAATCAATATTTAGCTTGTCGTTACCTGCGACTTTTGTCCCCGAGACTGTCAGTCTTTTGGGTGATGATGTTTTTAAATGAAATAAGTTATATTTAAAACTGAGTCCTACACTATACGTATGTAACATTAGCTATCGGTTGACCTATGAAAGCTTATTAGACAGACAGACTTTCGTATTTATTATAATACTAGCGGCCCTCCCTGGCTTCCGCCCTTTAAGATATATAAATATACAGAAATCTTCCTCATCAATCACTTCATTTATTGAACAAAATCCGTTGCGTAGTTTTAAAAATATAAGCATATATAGGGACATGTTGGTCCGGGCTCCTTTGTAGAATAGACCATCTGCCTTCCTTGCCAGGCAGCTCGTAAAAGGCGAGCAAAGGCTCACCGTCACTAACACCGTGAATTCTAACTAGGTGGTAGAGTTTAGCAGCGACTTGCCCGGATTGGTACCACCGCCTTACCTATTCCTGCCGCCATAACGTCATGACGTGTTCCGGTTCGGAGGGTAAGGTAGCCGGTAAACTTACTTTTGCTCGAGGTCTAACATTCCGGCCCCAGGTTGGCAACGCACCATTACCACCTTTGGTGTCTCTAGGCGGCGTGAATTTCTTACCATCAGGAAATCCGTCTGCTTGTTTGCCTTCCAATATCATAAAAAAAAAACTTTGTTTTATAATATACGTATTGAAGTATGATTTACATTACATTCATCAAAATTCATACAATATACTTACACGCTATTCAGCTATGTTCGTAGTAGGCAGTTAGCTGATACTGAACTCAAATTAGTAATTACTAGAACTAACATTGAAAACACAAAACGTTCAACCAAACGGAAATGACTAGAAGGTCTGCGTATTATTCTACATGAATGTAATACACGGCTTCCTATTTATGGCATCTTAACGTCAATGTTTGCCATTGTCATGTTCCGGTTGGGATAGTTGAAAAAGGTGTGCATGAGGCTAAAAAGTCCTGTCTCAAATAATCTGTAGATATTATCATCAGATAATATTTCTGATCTCTGAAACCGGCGTGTTTGTATGAAAAGGGTAATGAATGTGAAGTAAGCAAGACAGGTTTGTCAGGATCGTGAGGTCTGGCACTCGATACTCTCTGCCTACCCCGTAAGGGACTTGGCGTGAAAATATGTATGTATGTATGTAATATTTCTGTTCAATTATACTCTTTCACTAAGTTTTCTCTCCGTGGTCCCCGGAGTAGAATAGACCATTTGGTCTCTTGTCTGGCAGCTCGTAAAAGACGATCGTAGGTAAGAGACCCATTCTCTTCCAATAAGACCACTTGTGTCACTGTATAGCGATTTGACAGTATCATCCGACGCAAACCACAATCCCACCGTAAGCCCAGGTACGGTCTCACAGGAGACACCCACTCCTAGGGAGGGGCCCCACCCATACTTCAATCTCTAGCTGAGGCTCACAATACACAACAGTAGTCACTTAAAAAAAATGACAGTATCATGTTCCGTCCCGGTGGGCAGGGTACCCTGTAGATTTGCATAATAGTCCTGACATTTCGGCCCACGGACAACGTTGCAACTTTAACATCAATGGTATCTATAGACCGTAGTTGACTTTAATCATAAAAAGAACGAGTGCTTTCTCGATATCATGACATTTAAATAAATATTGTTGTTATTAACATATATCCTATTAATATTATAAATGCGAAAGTTTGTATGTATGGATGTATGGATGTTTGTTACTATTTCACGCAAAAACTACAAAGCCGATAACGATGAAATTTGGTATGTAGGTAGCTGAAGACCCAGAATAACATATAGGCTATTTTTTATCCCGGAGTTCCCGCAGGATTGCGACTTACGCGGGTGAAACCGCGAAACCGCGGGGCGCAGCTAGTATAATATATGTTCATGATGTCCTACTAATTATATAGAGCTTACAGTTTTATAATATTTGTCACGTAAGTAATACTTACACTTACTACTACACGACTAGAGAGAAGAGTTATGTAGTGACACACCCGATCACTGGTCCTGTCATTCACCATAATGTCAGTGCTCTCCACAACCTGTTTCTGTTTTAGGAGTAAGTTAGTTAAATAACTCTTGAATAGGATTGGGACTTACGCGGTTGAAACCGCGGGGCACAGCTAGTTTTTATATAATCTTCATTTCTCGTAGTCATGGCATTACGTCTTAACCGATTTTCCAGTTTTGCTCATTCTTTTTTGCTGCGTTAGTAATTAACAGGACAAGGATCTTATGAAGAAAAAACAATGGGAAATTGTAAAGAAAATGACAAAAAATAATACTACAATATTGTCCATACAAACTGTTAGTAGCCATTGATGTTAAGTGATGTTAAGTTCGCCGGATCAGCTAGTTCACCAAAAACAATGCAAGTGCAGTAAAAATGCAAATATTCAATTTCAATTGACCTTTTTTGGTTACCGTACATGCATAACTCCACCGATTTACAGCGTGGCTGGGGTCGATTCCCGATGGGGCCAGGCATTTGTGTAATCTCTGTATTTCTAGGTCTGGATGCTTAATAAATTTATTCTGGTATCTATATAAGCATTTCTGTGTACTGTTATCGTCGAATAATATCTGTAAGAAAAGCATATAATTTGTTAGCAATAAATATAGCAATTACTTTGCGGTTAGAGCCAACTTGTGTAATTTGCAAGGCAGGCATTAAAAAGAAACAAAAAAATAGAAACATGTCGTCTAAATACAAAAAGATATAGTATTTTTCCCTAACTCCCTAGGATTCCATAATCAGGTCCAAAATTGTTAGCAATGTGGTCTCATTGATGTACTCAATCTCAATCACTCTTCAAAACAGAGGATATTTCGATTAACATGTCTATATAGGAATCGAACGTATTACCTCCTTCATTTCTTCAAGTTATAAATGGCTATAAGAAAAAATCCAAAGCCACGTTACAATTATTAGAGACGTAATTTTACAGATTACGTCTCTAATTACGAAATATCAGATTCGTGGTTACAAGGACCAACACAATAAGTGTATGGGTTCTATAGTTAAAAAAAACTGCAAAATGCAATTTAAATTTCCTTTCGATACTTTAAAAAAACAAAAATTCGAAGTCAATTAATAATGCATTTCATAATCCATTAATTCTGTGGTCTAGCGGTTCAGTTGTTGGACTTGACTGCCTGAGGTCCCGGGTTCGAATCCCGGGTTGGGCAACAAAAAGAAAATTGGGTTATTCCATTTTCCTAACAAAAAAACGTTGCTCGGGATTGGATATGTGCTCGGTTGGCAATAGGCTTGCCACCTGTCTCACTGTGGGACTTGTGTCTTCGGCTAGTCGTGAGTGCCCTGGTTGTGCCTCTGCCTACCTCTTCGGGGATATGGGCGTGAAAATACTTCTTTTTTTCTTCTTCATAATAATCCATTTCAAGATAATTCAATTTGGCCATCACTGGCAAAATGTTATTAGATGCTTCTAACTCTGCACGCTCTAACTCTACAAACCTCAACCTCATAAACTAAGCCTTTATTCAAAATAATATACGGCTCGCAGATTCGGCTTATTATGTATAACTTAAATATGTAGAACCGTGATATTTAGCACTCGACACTATCTGCCTGTCTCCGTAAGGAACTTGACGTGAAGATATATGTGTATGTTACCTAAAAACGATGTGATAGGTCATGGTTGAATTGATAGGACTATACTAAACTCTTACTCTACTCACTAAAATGTTCTTAAACACATAGAAGTATACTTGAATCATGTATATTTTTCTTATCGTCGGGTAATAAACTCATTTATATTTAAATATTTCGCCAAGTTAATTCAAAATATCGTGGTTTCAGGTATTAATAACATTTATCATATTTCATGTTATAACATTTCTATGAATTCAGCAATTTTGTTAATAAATATTTTTTTGAAATATAGGAACTAAATAAACAAACATAAACATCCCTGGACAAGTCACACAAATTGAATCTAGCCCAAAAGTAAGCAAATTATATGCTTATGTTATGGGTGTTAGTCAACGATTCTAATACATAGAAATACTTAAATATATTGAATATATAAATAAATACACAAGTAAAACACAAATAAATACACAATACATAAATAATATATAAACTAAATAATAAATACACTGACTAGACTAATTTTAAGTTATCACTGTCTTCTTTTACACAAAGGTAATAAAAAAATGTGGAGGCAACTAAAAGAGGTACAAAAAAGTTACAAAAAAGTAAGGAAAACCCTCCTTTTTGTGTTGTGCTGTCCCTAAAAAAGAATAAAGTAAGCAAGAACACATTTTTAGACTTTGGTTTGCCTGTTTGTCTCTATCATGGCCTCAATTTCCGCTTAATTTGCTGAACCGATCGTAACGAAATTTGGCTGGTAGATATTTATGTTACGAGAAAGGAGAAATACTTTTTTGGGCACTGCAATCTTGCTATATGGTCAAATCTAGCCACACATTTGCTATCTAAAATGCTACTAGTTTCTTTTCATCGATCCTTGGCATTGCAAAGTAGGTAAAAAGCAATTTTAGAAGGCTATTTTAACAAATGCTTGAAAACAATGTTAAAATATTATTATTTAATAATTATAAACGATGTTAAGGATGACTCCGAGGACGACGTTGCAAAACTATTTTTACATTAAGTATATATAGTGGCAGCGGCAGCGCTTATACACATAAACAGCCGTCTAACCTACCAACACCAACATGAAATATTTCGTAAGTTGCTCTACTTTTAACAAGTTTTAATATAATATTTGTTAATTTTGTCATTGATATAATTAATCTTATGAATTGATTTTCTAAATTTGAAAAACAGTCTTACTATACGATCAATTCCTGTTACATTTTTAAAACTTTGCTCTAATTAATTTAAACACAAAACTTTGTACATAATACATTTGTATATAGTACATTATTATTTTGTTCCGACAATATTTAACATCAAATATACAAGTGATGCAGTCGATGGTTCTGATCCACCACACTATTAATACAATTTATACATAATAAGCTTTATGTATGTGGTATTAATCTATGACTTTTTAGATTTTGATTAGAATTTTTTTTTTAATTTAGACTCTTCGTTTCAGGATATGACAATTCAATTATATGGTCCGTATAATTAAAAACAATATATTATTAAATACTCTGCAGCATCCGAGTTATTCATTCCCATAATTTTTAACCGACTCCAAAATACTAGGAGGACCTCAATTTGACTGTATGTTTCTTTACTTTTTTTGAGTTTGTTACGCGATTACTTGCCTAATGTACCGATTTAAGTGGTCCTTTTCAGAAAAGTAGGTGATGATTTCGAAATTGTCCATACAAGTTTTGTCAATATCCTGGTCCTTTAATTTCGTCAACATAGTTAAAATTTGTGCATTGTTAAGTATAACTCATAACTACTACCGTAGGACCGTCTCAGAAGCATTAGCGATTTTTTTATTAAAGAAATCGAGAAGTGGCACCTAATACAAAAAGTGTGTTCACACCTGTATCCTCGAAAGGGTAGGCAGAAGCTTAACCAGGGCATCCACGATTAGCCGAACGCACAATGTGATAGGTGGCATGCCTGTCACCAACCGGGCACATATCCAAGCCCGGGTAACATTATTTTTTATTAGAAAATTGAATATATACATTTCCAATTATTTTTTTTGTTGTGGGACTCGGAAATCGGACCTGGGACCTCAAGAAGTCAAGTCCGACACCGGACCGCTAAACCACTGAGGCTATTATAAAATATAAATAGTTGATAACGTCGAAATGGTCCATATAAATTTTATCAACATCGTTGTCTGATATCCTTAGATTTCTTTAACATAGACGAAAATTTATGCATTATTATAACTCAAAATTATGGAGGCCTATGTCCAGTAGTGGACCTCCTCCGACTGATGATGATAACTCAAAACTACTACAATGGGACCGTCTCAGAATCATTAGCTGTTTTCTAGTAAAAGGATCATAAAATCGGGAATGGTTGGAGTCGGTTTCATGCACTTAAATTATTTGTGAACTATCTCTAAATTACAGATTATTTAATTGTGTTACTATGGAAGGGTACGGAGTCCTAACCTATTTTGATCCGAACGTTCTTATTAGGTTTTGTTATCTTTTCTTGTTTATTACAACTTTTATACTACATATTAAATTAATCCTTATGAAATAAACATTGTCTAAGCTGACCTCTTCTAGATGTAAACACAGCGTGCTAAATAAATGGATTATAGCGGGGCAACATAAATATATATAATTTATGGTTGGTATTTTGTTTACTCGCGTGTTCTAATTATTAACTGTTCTGTTCTTTAACTGTTCAATGCAGTTTGCCTTGATGGAGGCGTGGCCTAAGATAAAGATCTAGTGCCTACCGTACGAAGCTCTAATTATGTATCCATGATTTTTATCGTTAACATAATTATACTATATTATTTATAACATATTACTTATAATTATAGACACCAAAGATGTCAACGACACGTTGACCTTATTTATAGGGACGCCATAAAAATAAATAAATAAATGGATAACAAAAAAATAAATACATATACCAATAATCTAAGCAGCGACTGGTTCAGTTTGCTACCGTTCTTAATCCTAAATAAAATGTTAATATCATCTAAAAAAACAGATTTTTAAAACTGCCTTTGATAGAAGGAAGGGAACCACTGAAGATATCCAAGCTAGTGTATTCGTATCTTATCTAAATGTGTTAACGCTTAATTAAGTTACTCTGCAAATGTGTTGTTTTTTTATAGACATATCACATCGGCAAAGCTCTCGAAATATATTTTTTTTCATTTAGTTAAGTTGGCAGTAACCAAAAAATATCGTATTATTTTTATTGCAGGTAGTTGTACTCGCCATCGTGGCGTGCGCATCAGCAGAAAAAGCCCGCGAAAAGCGTGGCTACCTGGGTGGCTACGGTGGCTATGGTGGATACAGTAGCTATGTGGCTCCCTCCATCGGCTACACCGCCCCAGCCATCAGCTATGCTGCCCCAGCCATCAGCTACGCTGCCCCAGCCATCAGCTACGCCGCCCCAGCCGCTAAGGTCGTGTCTGTCAACAAGGTGGTGAGCGCTCCACGAGTCGTCGAAGTCCCACAAGTCATCAACGTACGCAAGGTCATCGCTGAACCCCAAGTTGTTACCGTCAACAAAGTAGTCCCATCCTACGGATACAACAGTCTTGGATACAACAGCTTGGGAGCTGGTTACAGCTCCCTCGGATACGGTTCCAACTACGGCTATGGTGCCGGTTACAGCGCCGGCTACGGATACGGATCCAACTACGGCTACGGTGCCGGTTACGGTAACGGCTGGTGGTAATCTGGATACTCTTCTTCTAGTCGGATTTAGCTCAAAACAAAATGTGATGTTTATTTAATTTATTGTTTTACCCTTACTGTGACTGTTTTATACTTTTTATTCAATATTTGAATAAACTTCTACTTTAAATTATTTTACCCTGTGTTATTCATTACAAAGTTTAAACATTTTTCTTTATGCTTTTCGAGTAAATTAATTTTAGTATCGTAAAAAAAGTCTATTCTTATGTTGAAATTGCAAGCTCAGATCAATAAAAAAGAATAGACACAGCAATGCGTCCCCAAAAAAAGAAGTGAGTATTATAATAATATAAAAAATGAAGACTTTACGGTGATATAAAGATGGCAACATATCAGACAGTCCCTAGCGGCAAAGAACGCAGATACTTTTTTGATGGAAAATCTATATATATAAAAGAAAGTGGTGTTAGTTACACTATTTATAACTCAAGAACAGCTGAACCGATTAGGCTGAAAACTATTGGGGAAGTAGCTTAGAACCAGGAGAAGGACATAGAATACTTTTTATTCTGTTCAATTGTGAGGAAACTGGGAAAAAAGACTTTTAAATTTTTCGCATACAAACTGAGCGGGCGGAACGAAGTTCGCCGGAACAGCTAGTATTCGATAAAAACGCTGTCTAAAGTTAAAAATTAAAAAAAAATGTTTTAGAAAAAATTTATGTATTATATACGAATTCAATTTTGTGTGGAATTTTGTGTGATTTTAACTTCAACTCTTACAACCCTTTCCTTTGCGAGTATGCAAAATCATAGCATGTGCCTGCTCTACCCCACAAGTGCTTTGCGCACACGTAGCAAATAGTGTCGTCACTTTTTCATTCGTAATTATATATGACGGCCCTATCTACACTTTTCATTTATCTGAGACTGCATACAACCAAACAATTAACAGGACACACAGTAGTATATACGGGAAAGGTGAAACGTTAAAGCTGCAAACTCGTCTTAAGCTAAAAATATAAGATAAATAACTTAAATTTCCCCGTGTTGGTCCGGGCTCCTTTGTAGAATAGACCATCTGCCTTCCTTGCCAGGCAGCTAGTAAAAGGCGAGTATACGTTCACCGTCACTAACACCGTGACATCTGACTAGTTGGTAGAGTTTAGCAGCGACTCGCCCGGATTGGTACCACCGCCTTACCTATTCCTGCCGCCATAAAGTCATGACGTGTTCCGGTTCGGAGGGTAAGGTAGCCGGTAAACTTACTTTTACTCGAGGCTTAACATCCCGGCGTCAGGTTGGCAACGCTGAACGCACTATTACCACCTTTGGTGTCTTTAGGCGGCGAGAATTTCTTAACATCAGGAAATCCGTACGCTTGTTTGCCTTCCAATATCATAAAAAACAATATAAAGACCATCACTGTTTGTGAAAATTTTTTATTTATATTTTTTTTAATAAATAATGAAATGTATAAGATGAAAATTAAGACATTTTAAAGGCAAGTACGTTATGGGATAGGAATAGAATGATACATCGAATATCATGACCCTTATCATGATCCTTGCGTTCATCTTGCGTGCGTCCGTCTTCACAAGCTCGCTGGCTTCGAAGACTCTTAGTACTTTGATGCATATCAATACATCGACACCTGAGCGATTTATTCGTAGAATACGCACCTAAATCTCTCGGGTACGACCAACCGAATTCGCATTGTTTATCTTTTCGTCAATCTTTCATCTGCTATTTTTTTCATATGACCGAACCAACTGCGCAAGCTCTTTGTTATTTTTACCACAATTTTCTTTGAAGATTGCGGTCGATGAGAGTAAAATTACAGATTTTTTGTTGCACTAATTTCGATCGGATTTATCCTACGTTCATATGTTTTCAGACTAAAATAATAACGTATGTTAATAAAATGTTATTTCAATAACAACCCTGGATTAATCTTTCGAAATGATCTAGCCTTAAAGTAAATACATAATTTTGCAAATGTTATGTACCCTTAACAAAATATTAACTATAACAAAACATATATTAAAGTAATAAAAATATAACTTAAAATTCTGTAACAATTTTAATGGCCATCTAAACTTGCCAATCCATGTCATTTTCAATTTTGTTACACAAATCCCCCAATCATAAATTAATTCCGATTTTTTTGTAAGGTAGATCTTGTTTGACAGGTCCCATATAGATTTCATAGCAATTAGTACAGCGCTGTTTGAGCTAAACATACTTATGTATTGTTAATTCAAAACCATGTCATTGAAATTGAAGTCGGCTTCTTTTAGTTTTAATGTGTTTAAACTATCTAACAATAAAAACATATACCTTTGCTGAATGACTACCAATCTAGGCTTGGCCACGCCCATTATGCACAATTGCAACAAATCTAATAACATAACTATTTATTTATTTATAAGAAATGTAATTAAAGAATGATATTAGTACAACAGCTACGTATATCAGTAATCATGAAATCAAACTTTTCAATAATCATCATCGAAATTGATATGTAACGTAGATAAGAACCATCTCTATGACGTCAACTCTTAAACACAAATCCCTTTTTGAATAGGTACTTCCGTTCAAAAGTTGTGATACCACATATATTTAGACATACACAGACACGTCAAACTTATAAAACGAATAAAATGTACTAACTAAAATTAACTACGAAGCCAATTATATTTAAAAAAGATATCCTCTCGCATGTTTTCCTGAAGAACCAGGCAGAGGTACAAACAAAAAATAAGATTTGTTGTATAAGAAATTTAAAAAAAAGGTTTTTTGT
>NJDD01010571.1:5947-17650 GCA_002245505.1 Calephelis nemesis
TCAATAATTAAACATACAAATTGTCAATTAAAAAACTCAAATAATTTAGTTAAAATTTCCCCGTGTTGGTCCGGGCTCCTTTGCAGAATAGACAATCTGCCTTTCTTGCCAGGCAGTTCGTAAAAGGCGAGCATACGCTTATTATCACTAACACCGTGACATCTAACTAGGTGGTAGAGTTTCGCAGCGACTCGCCCGGATTGGTACCACCGCCTTACCTATTCCTGCCGCCATAACGTCACGACGTGTTCCGGTTCGGAGGGTAAGGTAGCCGGTAAACTTACTTTTTCTCGAGGCCTAACACCATGACCTCGGGTTGGCAACGCACCATTACCATCTTTGGTGACTCTAGGTGGCGTGAATTTCTTACCATCAGAAAATCCGTCTCCTTGTTTGCCTTCCAATAACATAAAAAAAATACACCTATTCCGTCACTGACACACTGATACACTGACACACTGGTGATCATCAAAATATTTGGCTACTTCCTGAAGTGCTAGAGAGCTGAAATTTGGTATGTACTTTAAGTATACCATCAACAAAAAAAAACATGAACTTTAACTTTGGCCCCGATTCCTTAAAACCCCCCTTAGGGTAGAAGTTTTTATGAGATTTCAAAATGTTAGGGATCTAATTCCTGAAGTCTATTAAACCGAAATTTTGTTTATAAATAAAGTTCAATACATAAAAAACACTAACGTGCCCCCAGATCAACTTATAACTTTTGCCCCCATCTCCTAAAATCGAGAAGTGAAATATCGTCCTGATTTATCACTTGTAGTAATCAATAAACCATGAAAGAAAAAAACGCAAAGATAGAGAATGGGCTATGAAAACCGCACTGCTGATGTATAATTGTCATTCTGCTGCATATTCGCACTCCTTTACAGTTCATGCTGTTAGGTTATGGAACTTGCTTCCTAGTGAGATTCGTGAATGTGAAACCCTAGTTTCTTTCAAAAAACAATTAAAAGAACTTTTTTTAAGAGTTATTTAGCTTTATTTGTGTAGATAGTTATATTTCGGTGTGTATTATGTTTAGTATGTAATTGTATTTAGTACGTAGTTATTTTTTTTTGTATAGTTTTGTACACCAGGTCTACATATTCCATTTATTTTTTTCCTTTAACGGGTTGGCTGGAAGAAATTTCATTCATTTGAGATAAGCTCGCCCTTTGTGCTTATGTTTATTTTAGTCTTAAGTTTTTCTGTATTTTTTTTTGTTGTGTACAATAAAGAGTTAATAAAGAAATAGACCCCACAAAAGAAATAGACCCGTACGCGAACATTTATCACTGAACACCACAATTATGAGCTCTGATGCTATAAGTATAAAAGATGAATTTAATACTTCTTAATAAGTCACCATTAAAAGACACTTCATCAACCACAACAATCCAGACACAGTTGAGTTGCAGTCAGTCGTACAGAGCACATGCTTATGGTCGTAATCTCCGATGGTAGTCCCATCTATCGTTTAAAAATCGTTTAAAAAATCGTTTATCGTTTAAAAAATGTATCAAAGCAAAATTATGTCAAAAAGGCTATTATACGGTCTCAGATTATTTGGAAGATGAACATGCTTGGGGATAGAGATTTCAATCTCCCACTGCAATTTGTAATGTAATTTGTTGTACCTTTTATTTAAGTTAAAATTAGATTGTTATTTGTATTTTTAAGCTAGATTATATTGTAAATATTATTATTGAAAAAAGACAAGCCCGCTGAGTTTCTTTCGCCGGATCTTCTCAGTGTGAGGCCGCGATTCCGATCCGGTGATAGTTTAAAAAAATGTCGACGCGCACAAATACCACTTGTATGGTTCATGTGAATAAAGAATATTCTGATTCTGATTCTGATTCTGATCTATCCACATCTTAACCACAATGATTATCTATGAACATATCAAAATTAAAATCTTTTATAAAATAACGAATGTCTGGCCATAATAACAATCGGATCTCGCTCCCTTTGAACCGGTGTGATATTAACTGAAGAATCAATATATTCCAGTACCTTATTAATCGTGTTAAATAGGCGTCGAAGAAATTTATTATGTTTGCGGTAACAGGGAGAATAAGCACAATAAAGGCCAATGAATATAAACGCTGTTATAGATTCTAACAAACGATGTCAGAATATAATAAATGGTCTGCTAAAAACCAGGATATAAACTATGGTGAAGTATTTTATAAATGAAACATCTTTTACACTTTATTTATTTTTATATTAGAAGGCAAACAAGCTGACGGATTTCCTGATGGGAAGAAATTCACGTCGCCTAGAGACACCAAAGATGGAAATGGTGAGTTGCCAAATTTAGGCCCAAATGTTAGGCCTCGAGCAAAAGTAAGTTTACCGGCTACCTTACCCTCCCAACCGGAACACGTTAACGGCAAGCGCTGACGTTATGGCGGCAGGAGTAGGTATGGCGGTGGTACCAATCCGGGCGAGTCGCTGGGAGACTCTACCATCTAGTTTCATGTCACGGTGTTAGTGACGGTAATCCTTTGCTCTCCTTTTACCAGCTGCCTGGCACATGAAGGCAGATGGTTTATTCTGCGAAGGAGCCAGGACCAACTCGGGAATGCAAGTGATTTTGTATTTAAATTAAAATTAAATGTCAAATATATTTGATATCTTTATGCTCGTATCCCTGAATAGGTAGGCAGAGGGTACAACTCACGATTAACTGAAAGTATCAGCTCCTTTGGGGGTAAACCTTTACCCAAGGGCACTTATTCATTAGCATTATTTTTGTAAAAAAAGTTGAAAAAAACACATTTTCTATTTGCCCAATTCAGTATCTGAACATGGAACCTCATTTGAACCAACACCAGACCACTATTTGTACCGTAACTAGACCACAGAGTTGTCACCTGCATGTTGAAAATACATATATTTAGATGTAATTTATTTAAAAACCAACCGGTTTCGCTATACAAGCATCATCAGGGCTATATAACAAGTTGTTTTATAGCCCTGATGATGCTTGTATAGCGAAACCGGTTGACTTAATCATAAAAATAAAAAATAATAAAATATATTGTGGAAAGTACAAGTGTTTTTAAATAAATTACATCTAAATATATGTATTTTCAACATGCAGGTGACAACTCTGTGGTCTAGTTACGGTACAAATAACAACTTGTTATATAGCCCTGATGATGCTTGTATAGCGAAACCGGTTGGCTAAATTATAAAAATAAAAAATAATAAAATATATTGTGGAAAGTACAAGTATTTTTAAATAAATTACATCAAGAATGGAATTCCACCAAGCTCCGACGATAAGAAGTATAGAATATATTTAGCTTAATTTGTGAATTGATTGAACATGTAGTGAATTTCTCCGTGTTGGTCTAAGTCGCTGAGGAGAGATCATCTGCCTCCTTGAAAGGCAGTTCGTAAACAACGAAAACTGGTTAATATACAGGTATATAACAAGACCACTATGTGGTAGGTGATAGAGTACTGTACAGCAACTTTTGCGGGTAGTGATCCACCGCCTGACTACACTGACTCTGCCATGTTCCAGTTCGGATATCAGGGTAGCCGATAGACTGGTCACGCATCTGTACTACCCAATTATAGCTTACCCTCAGAAGACTCATGTGCTTGTTCGCTATTTTCTCACATAAAAATATACAATTTTCTTATTCGCCCAGAAAGATATTTATTTTTTTTCACTTCTAGCATGTATATCATTAATCATCCTAATAATATTATAAATGCGGAAGTTTGTATGTTTGTTTGTTACTCCGTCACGCAAAAACTGCTGAATCGATTTTCATAAAAAACACACAGAGGGTAACTTTTATTAACACATAGGATGGTTTTTATCACGAAATGTTTTTGTAGGACCATCACGCGGGCAATGCCGCGGGCAAGTGCTAGTGTTATATAATGATGATGTAGTTCTATAAACTTATATGTTAAGTAGTCAAAATCGGCACTAACCTAATATTTTGTGAAACGTCTTTCCGGCAACATTTTCTGAAGTGTGAGAGCCGAAAATGTAATTCGGTATTACCGAAAAAAATGCAGGAATTACATTACTTATAAAATTACTGATCCTAACTGACTGATCATTATCGGCGAGCAAAAACTATTAGAGTTACAACCATGAAATTTGGTGATTAGAGTTTTATAGAGTAGACACCCCCTTAGTACGGAATTTTGAAAATTCTACCCCTAAGGGGATGAAATGGGGGTTAAAAATTTGAATAGAAAACCGTCATTTTTAAGTTAGAAGTATGCAACTTTATTTTTGAGCTACTTATTAAAAATTTGTAGGTAAGTATTCAAGCGTTCTGGAAATTCTACCCCTAGAGGGGTGAAATAGGGGTTGAAAGTTAGTGTGAAAGTCTTTATTAATGGGATAAAATCAGTAAACATGCGACGTGAGCACAACCGTGGATAACAGTTTGTTTTAAGAATAATCATTTTAAACCGGAAACACTTAAGGTCACACTAGCGACGCTGTCTACTGAACAGATATCTTGGATGCACTGTAAATTCATTAATTCAAAACAAACATAGACTTTTCTCCATGTAGGCATGTAGGTCCGAGTGTCCTGATTAGAATATCGTACCTCGCATGACTAACTCTCTTATCTCAGTTTCGACAGTTTGGAGAAACCATACTTTTTCAGTTTGGTCATTTTAAATTTTGTTTCTATTTTTACTTAACAGAAACGTCAATAACTGAAGAACCAATGTTCGTACAATTACGTGAGTTAGTGAAAATCACAGATAACGAATTCAGGAAGATATTGTTAGTTCAAAGTCCTAACTCCAATTGCCGAATTAATGAGTTAGGACAGTTAGTAATGCGAGGGACGATATATCATCCGCCAGCTAGCTCGTAATAGGCAAGCAAAAGTCGAAATGGTTTTTACTCGCTGCCAATAGTAGCTGGTAGACTTGGCCTAACAACCCAGCTACAGGACAATGATGCACCTACAATATCTATGGTGTCTATAAGCTACGGTTATCTCTTCATCAGGAAACCCGTGCCTTTGTTCACTGTCATTACATAAAAAACCATAGCACTCTAAGATTCAAGATGACATTAGGTATGATATTGCGCTTACAGAGTATGTTATCAGCTTGAATCTTGGATTAGTTTAGTCTGTGTTAATTAATAAAACGATTAGATAGTACATATAACATATTTACTACTGACAGAATTACATATTAACCTATATTATTCAAAAAGAAAACGTATGAATATCTATTTGAAAATTGCATTTAGTGCTGTACTATTGCATGCTTGTTTCATCAGACCTTATTATATTATTATATTACATATATGTTTATATTGATATATAATTATGTATGGGCAGAAATCTTGTTTTGTTTGCTGTCTACTTTATTTATATTATTTATGCATTGTGTCTATAATTATTCTATTCTTAATTTATATAATATGCTATGTAGTTATATATTACTGGATATTTTTTTTATATGTGTATTAAAATTCAAATTTATTTGTATTATTCTGTTTTGGTTATTCGGTACCTACATACTTGATCTCTGTTAGCCCAAAGGTTGACTGGGAGAGAATGCATTTAGCATTAAGTTCGCCTTTTGTACTCACAATTTTTATTTGTGTACAATAAAGTTTAAATAAATAAATAAATAAATATTAAGCATTAATAGACTACACGCCAATGCCGGAAATAGATGGCTCATATGAACTACCAGGTGACGTATATAGGACGATATAAGAGCATAAAATAATAAGATTCAGCACTATGCCGTCTCCTGTAAACTGTCCAACTGAGTCCAGGTGAGAATTCAGGAGTGCAGGTAGAATGAATCCGTTTTGGTCACTCATTTTTGTAAGCGTGTAGTGCCTTACAGATGGTGTGCCAGAAATCCGGTATTTTTTTGATTAAACTTAAATTTGTTTACTTGATTCTGTACGGCATCAGTTTCATACTGTTTCAGTACAGCTTCTAATTCAATGATAACAATGCCGTACAAAAACAAAATGCGTCAGAATTTTGCCATTATTCAAGTAAAAATTTGCATCAAGTTACTTAACCGATTTACCAAAAATCGGGTTTCAATTATTCAATATTAGTTACAAGTCGTCAATAAAAGTCATGTCGGGTTTTGAGTAAAGCGGTGGCCTCATTAGTCAATCTCATAAAGTGAGATTTGGCGACAAAAGGGAAATATACGATACGCTAATTCTTCATGATTATTTCATTTGTGCACTTTCACTGAACAAATTTGTACAAAGTGGCATTAAAATCGACTAATTTCACTCAATATACATAAACACGAAATTCAATAATTATGAAAAAAATGACAACCATCTTTTCTCTCAATTACGTCAAAACTCCTACCGTTAGAGTCGTAAATATTTTTCGTAGGAATGTTATTTTACAAAGAATTTTTTAGCATAGGGCTATTTTTATTGTGTTCGGAGGCAAACAATTAAAGGTGCGAGGTAGCCGAGCCAACCGTATCCGGTGCCCTACGCTGTTAATAGCCTACACTTGAAAAATACCGTACAATTAAATTAAAATCAAATATCAGCTCTCAAACTAGAACACGGGAACTTGTAAATGAATGATTGCCATAACACATTGATTGAAAAAAGACTGACTGTTTCCGTGTTACGGGTTTGCATATACGCGTACAAAACTCACGTCACCTATAAAGGTACGGGTATCAAGGTTACTGGGCCGGTTGTGGAATGTGGATATTTACCGGGTACTCGATCCTGCAGACTACCATGACTAGTAGGGTCACTACCATGACTAGTACTGTTATAACGATGCTTAGTCCTAATCCGGGCGAATCGCATCAAAACTTTACCATCTAGCCTCAGGCTTACTTAAGGACAAACAGACAACAAATACTTGCCTCTTAAAGCTACCTTTAAGGGTAGCAGTTGAATCATTGAGGAAATCCAAGAATATTGTGTGGGAGCTTGTAATCAATTTTCAATAATAAACTTATTTTTGTGACAAAGCTTTTGTTTGTAAGCGATTTTCCTCAGCAGTGAGCTTGAAAATCATCAAAGCATCAAATAAGCCCAAACATGATAGGATAATGTTGGGTATTTAGGAAGTTCCTGAAACCACCTGCCGCCATCATTATAAAATTTCAATTATACCATAACAGTAAAATTAAGTATATATGCCAAACATAAACTCAATTAGTTGATATTATTAGTTGATATCTGCTTTAAAATTGATTTTCCATGTTCAACATAAACTGACATACATTGCCCGTTAAATAAAAGCTTGTAACATTAGTTATCTGGTAATTGTGTCACAATTTCTATAACACCGTATATTTCTGCACACGACCCGCGTATATCATATCTAATTGACATTTGGTGTGACATCCGCTTATTCACTCTATACGTACTACGTATACGGATCGATGTCGGTTCCGTAATGTTACTGTATTAATAAATCTGTCTAGAAACTTGTACAGTAGTACTATTTAAATTATGCGCTTCGGCTTTATTCGTCAAGATTCGGAAATCCGAATGTATTTTAAAGATATATAGAGTTGTTATTACATAATTAATCGTTTTGCTTAAATTTAGATTAGGTCAGCCAATTTAAAAATAAAAGTATAAAGTATAAAAAGAATAAAAAGTGTAAAGCCGATGCGCATGATTTAAATAGTAATATTTTAACACTCATTATCGTAAAACTCTTACTTCAAAATATATAAAAATAACCAGAATCGCAGATGTGATCAATATAAAATACCCCTGTGTAAAAAAAAGAAATATCTTCACGCTCATATCCCCGAAGAGTTAGGCAGAGGCACAACCAGGGCACCCACGACTAGCCGAACTAGCCGACCAACATTTTTTTATTAGAAAATTGGAATAATCCAATTTTTCTTTTTGTTGGCCGACCCGGGATTCGAACCCGAGACCTCATGCAGTCAAGTCCAACACCCGGACCGCTCGACCACAGAGTCGACTTTACCCCTGTGTAAAACTTTGAAATCGATTTTATTTAAGATTCACTTTCTATAAGCTCTGAACTTTTCATATAAAGAATGATACACTCAACGACTTAGACTTTTCTGTAATACTTTGTCATGTTAGTGTGAGATAGTCTCGATGTGTGTGTGTCGTCGTTTTAATGAAGAGTCACTCATGTCATTCGTACAATTTGTATTATTTACAATAGCAAATCCGGCGAACTCCGTTTCGCCATTCAGTTTTCCTGCTTTTCTGTTAAAGTTTTTCCTAAATTTTGTTTGCTATAAACCTCACGGAGCCTAAGACCTTTCCAACGAAAGCAAAACCGTGGAAATCAGTTCGTGCGTTCTGGAGTTATAGCATCAGGAAGGAAAACCTATATAAAAATATATATAAATGATTTTTGTATATGTCAACTAGTAGCTCAGAATACGTATTCTGCACGTGATTGCAACCGTAAAAAATGATAAAAAAATACACGTCAAAAAACAAGTAAAATTAAAAATATTTATTTTCGCTACAATTATGGGGTCAATAAACGTTCATAGTTGAAGTCCGATGATCGTTCGTATTTTCCTTCAGAAGTATCTCGCCATTCTTTGAACTTTCTTTCTTTCTTTCCCCGTGTTGGTCCGGGCTCCTTTGCAGAATAGACCATCTGCCTTCCTGCCAGGCAGTTCGTAAAAGGCGAGCAAAGGCTTACTGTCACTAACACCGTGACATCTGACTAGGTGGTAGAGATTCGCAGCGACTCATCCGGATTGGTACCACCGCCTTACCTATTCCTACCGCCATAACGTCATGATGTGTTCCGGTTTGGAGGGTAAGGTAGCCGGTAAATTTACTTTGCTCGAGGCATCTCGACCTCAGGTTGACAACGCAACATTACCATCTTTGGTGTCTTTAGGCGGTGTGAATTTCTTACCATCAGGAAATCCGTTTGCTTCTTTGCCTTCCAATATCATAAAAAAGTAAATGTGGTATATTAAAAGTGTTAAAACTTACTGATTTATGTCCGATTTATTTATTTTTTTAATGATCCAGTTAAATATTTTGATTGTTCAGGAACAATTATAAGCATTATTTTTTACACGAGTATGTATCAGATATTTGTAATGCTGAGTGTACCTGCCATCGTTTTTAGTAAGATGTAACAACAACTGCGAACTACTTTATTCAATTACAATTTTGATTGAGTCTAAACTATTCTAAGGATTGGAATTCAATCTAAGTCTTAATTTGTTAAAATCGATGAAGCAGAAGTTGAAATATGTTCAATAGAACCTTTTATTTTCCCTTTAAGAAAGCTGTGAGCAAGACTTACATAATTATAAGATTTGTATCTTGAATAGATGATATACGAAAACTTTGAATTTATAGATCAAGATCCCAGGCCCGCCAGATGTTCTTTATTTTCTCAGAAATAAAGTATACAGAATAACTTAGTACATACTATGTACTAGTGTATGGATACTTGCTAGCTTGAGCCTATTGCGATGTCCGATTTACAGGAACCAGGTGCTGAATGTAGGTAAAAATATTATGTTTGTTAAAGTTAAAGTGCTGATTTTTCGCTGTGATTTATAAATTATTATTAAAATTTAATAATTAATACTACCACACTCATTTCGGTGCGGTAATCTTCACCAGACCCTTTAAAGCTTCCAAACAATGAAATTTTTTTTAAAATCTTAATCTCGTTTAGCCTTGTCAGATATGCATAAACTCATAAGTCATAGTATAATATTCTGATACTACGTTATGTGGAAAGAATGACAGATGAAAGATTGACAAAACAGCGAATGTGAATGGA
Source organism: Calephelis nemesis (assembly GCA_002245505.1). Classification (NCBI taxonomy): domain Eukaryota; kingdom Metazoa; phylum Arthropoda; class Insecta; order Lepidoptera; family Riodinidae; genus Calephelis; species Calephelis nemesis. The sequence goes on from NJDD01010571.1 coordinate 15,730, forward strand.
TGTAGGTACCTAGGGAGACCAAGGTTGACTTTCCACGATCAGATCACTCGGATATTATCTGAGGGTGGTGTCAGAAGTCTTTGAAACCGAGATGTTTGTATGAAAAGGGTAATGGATTTAAAGCAAGCCAGACAGGTTTGTCAGGATCGTGAGGTCTGACAGTCGATACTGTCTACCTACCCTGTATACATGGCGTGAAGATATGTATGTATGTACTACGTTATTCTATACCTACATTTTCATTGTGAGAAAATAATAAACGCTTGGAGCCAAGGGATCTTGGTCTATTGAAAGAAATGAAAAATGTTGAACTTGTATTACCACATCAATATTTCTACGTAAGACGGATAATCAATAAATGAAAAAGTTTTTACATAGCGTTATTTTTCAGAGTCATGACGTAGGTATCGATTCTATCGTTTTCTTGTGAGAAGATACAGTAATTTAGATCGCTGAACTAACACAGCTTCTCTTTCATTCCCTCATCAGTAATTTTTACCCTTTAAATAGCTTGATTGTCCTACATGACGATTAGGCCTGTTTGTACTGAAGTCTTTGTCTGTTTCTGTCAGAACGTTAGAACTTGCTTCTTCTTCATTTTTGAAGGGTTTCTATTTGGTAAACTTCCTTAGGACGTCTTCGACGGCAGACTACCATTCAGAATAAAACCCGCAACTTTTCTGTCTCACTGACGATACTGTGTCAGTCGAGCTGCTGGGGACTTAGTTCATGCATTATTCCATTCCTAAAATGATTTTTCATTTGCTGAATTTCCTGAAAACCTATCCCAAATCAGAGACAGGTGCTGAAATCAAGGTCCCCTAGATATATTCGGATTTTTGAAGTGAAAAAAGGATTCTCAAAAAACTCGTAACGCGGCGCAGGGCGCTTGCGCGAATTTTCGTGTTATCATGTTGGTGTATGATAGCGCATCATCAGCCGGAGGACGTCCACTGCTGGACATAGGCCTCCCACAAAGATCGCCACAAGTCGCGGTCACCAGCCACTGGTATCGATCGACTCCCAGCGACTATTTACCGCGATAACCCAATAAATGAATATTGTATTCTACCACATAAATGATAGTACTTTCATACTGGTAATTAAAGCAATTCGTGCAAAATTATTCCCCAACCATTCCAAAATATCAAAAATGCACAACGTCAACATTCAAGTTTTCACTTCTGCCGGCACTCTTGGAGTGCAACCCGTTACACCGTTTCGACATGTCAAAAAAAACTACGTGTCATTTAAATCCATTTAAATTCCGCACAAAAAAAATCCGAACGTATATGACAGAATTGACAGATCAATAGAATTGTATAAATTCGTTGTTATCGCAATTGTTTCGAAACGGAATTCGGATGTACGGTACGGAACGGAGTATGCGGCATGCCCAAATGTCTTACTATTAACTATTGTTTGGCCGGTCTCACTTCTCATAATCGTAAATAGACTAGGTTTTACGAAATGAAACACTGCACTTCCCGGATATTAGAATACCGAGGGAGATGGCAGCAGTAAACGTTTTGTAATGGCGGATATAAGCTGTAAAATTGAGCACATTAAACTGTCAATAATGTTATATTAAGAAAACTTTACGATTTTCGTAACTTACGCAGTGCGATTTTATATTGAATGTTCTTACTGGCTTACGTTTACGGTTTCTTTTTGGTTAAAACAAGATTATATAAAAAACCTACCAAGTGCGAGTTGGACTCGCGCGCTAAGGGTTCCGTACTACCATGTAAGGGAGCTATCGTTTGTACCTATAGGAGCCCCCCTTTAATATTTATTTTATTATTATTTAATTATTTATTTAAAAAAATGAAATACAAGAAAATGTTCTGTGAAAATTTGAAGCGTCTCCCTGTTACCGTATTTTGATATGATTTTGATTGAGCAAAAAAATGAAAAAAAA
>NJDD01010571.1:17659-27947 GCA_002245505.1 Calephelis nemesis
GGCAACGGAATTACATCATTTGTGAAATTTTTTGCTTTCTAGCTATCACGGTTTATGAGATACAGCCTAGAGACAGACAGACAGACGCGGGGGCTTAGTAATAGGGTCCGTTTTTACCCTTTGGCTACGGAATCCTAAAAAAGTATCTTTATGCCAGTATCCCCCAAGAGGTAGGCAGACCTATAACTAGGGCAACCTTGGCTAGCCGAAGTCCCTCACTGTGATATGTGGCAAACCTATCGCCAATCGGTCACATGCTAAATCGCAGGTAACGAAATTTTTTAGTGTAATGTTAAAAAAACACATTTTATATTTGTTGCCCGACCCCGGGATAAAACCAGGACCTTAAATATATAAGACATAATCTGGACCAATAGTCCACAGAGACTTAGTAAACTTAGGCTTAAGACACTGTTATTTTATATTCACATCGCAATCATACACTTGGATTAGAATAAATTGGATGGAAAACAAGCTTGGATGTAAAATCTTCTTCGGTTGGATGGACATAAAGGAGATTCAACCTAACTAAAATCTGTTAGGTAAAATCTTCTTCGGTTGGACGGACAGAGAGCCGAGAGGAGATTAAAGTTCACTAAAATTATATACGTCATAAATTGTCCGTCAATTTTTTTTATGATATTGGAAGGCAAACAAGCAGACTGATGGTAAGAAATTCTCGCCACCTAGAGACACCAAAGGTGGTAATGGTGCGTTGCCAAGCTGAGGTCAGGAGGTTAGGCCTCGAGCAAACGTAAGTTTACCGGCTACCTTACCCTCCGAACCGGAACACGTCATGAACTTATGGCGGCAGGAATAGGTAAGGCGGTGGTACGAATCCGGACGAGTCGCTGCTAAACTCTACCACCTAGTTAGATGTCACAGTGTTAGTGATGGCGAGCCTTTACTCGCCTTTTACGAACTGCCTGGCAAAGAAAACAGATGGTCTATTCTACAAAAGAGCCCGGACCAACACGGGGAAAATGTTTCGAGAATGTTTTTCATTGTAAACTCTATAAAATGCTTAATAAATAATTAATAACTGTTGTAGTCTGAATAGAAATTTGTACGACTTTTGCATTAATGGCTTGAGAGGACTTTTAAATATTTATTTTAGCACATGTATGAGCAGAGATGTTATCATAAATTGATTTCTATAGAAAAGTTTTATGGGAAAGGAAATCTTATTTCTATTTGTCACTAAATGTGTTTTGGATAAATGTTGGTAGCTTACCAGTAATTATCTATATTAAAATTAAATTAAAATTTAAAAACCCCCGAAACAAGAACTTTAATTCCCTTCAAAAAGTAAAAAATATCCAAGCAGACATTCGGTTAATCTCCCCACTTTCACCCCCCACAACGGCTCCACCGATTTATCGAAATGTATCTAAGAACAGTCGCACATGAGTTACCTTTAATAGAAAAAAAAACTAAATTGAAATCACTGTATCCGTTCGGGAGTTAAGAAAACAACAGACACACAGATAGGCAGCCACGTCAAACTTATAACACCCCTCTTTCCACTGGAAAGCTTTAGGCTAGTTTTCAATCATATTTTTATTATGCATATTATTGTAAGAAACAACTCATACTGCCACAACTGCTATAAAAATACGAGGAAAAGATAAAAAAAGCAGTAATTACCCAAGAAATTGTAGATTGTGCCTCGTCCACTTCCAGCACTACTAATGACTACAACAATAAAAAACGGTATTTTAATATTCTGCTTTTACTACGCTGTTCTGATTTAAAAGTTAGCCGAGTTCTCATCCTTGAATAATATAAATGGAATGTATTTTTGTAAATTAAAAAGTTTTATGACAAGAACGATCTTACATGAGAGCATCATATTTTAACCGACATCTATAAAGGAGATTATATATTCAACGCCTATATTTTTGAAGTCTGTTATGTTCTTTCTCCATCTTTCATGAACTGATTTCAGACATTGTTTTTAATTTGAAAGCATGTACTACCAAGGTCTAATTACTAGCAAGTCAGGATCTGATGACCGTTTACCTAAAAGAAAAAAATCTTTAATTTTGTGTACTTAGATATTGAAATTGAAACAGTTTTATTGCATTTTAATTAATTTAATAAATTTGTTTAGTTACGTATTTTTATAAATATCCCTGAAAAAGTCACACAAATTGAACCTAACCTCAAAAGTAAGCAAATGATATGCTTGTGTTATGGGTGTTAGTCAACGATATTAATACATAGAAATACTTAAATAGATACCAGAATATATTTAATAAACACTTAGACCCGGAAATGCAGATTTGTAAATGTTCATCACACAAATGCCCGCCCCCGTCGGGAATCAAACCCGTGCCTCACGGTCGGTCGATGTAGTTAGGCGTATACGCTAGCCACTCGACCAACGAGGCGGTCAATTAAATAAACAAATAATCCTAGACAAATCACACAACAATGTAACCACAAAATAAGCGAATCATATTTTTGTTTCATAAGTGTTTGACAACGATTATTAAAAATGGAAATAATGAAATATATACCAGTATCAAAGTTATGAACACCAAGACCCAGAAATACAGAGATCTGTCTATATTCATCACACGAATGCCTGCCCCTTCGGAAATCAAACCTTAGCCTCGCGGTTAATCTGTGTAGTTAGGCGTGTACGCTAGTCACTCGACCAACGAGGCTTTGGATTTGGATTATTTAGAAGTTACTTTTTTTATGACATTGGAAGGCAAACAAGCAGACGGATTTTCTGATGGTAAGAAATTCACGCCGCGTAGAGACACCAAAGGCGGTAATGGTGCGTTGCCAACCAGAGGCCGGGATGTTAGGCCTCGAGCAAAAGTAAGTTTACGGGCTACCTTATCCTCCGTACCGAAGCACGTCATGACGTTATGGCGGCAGGAATAGGTAAGGCGGTGGTACCAATCCGGGTGAGTCGCTGCGAAACTCTACCACCTACTTTTAAGAGTTTCATGTGCTCAGTAAGCCAAGACACCTTCACTCCGATCTATCGCTTGCAAAGTAACTACACAAAGTGTTCTTTTTTTATACAAGAGGAGGCAACGAGCAAGTGGGTCACCTGATGGAAAGTGTTTTTTTCCCCGTGTTGGCCCGGGCTCCTTTGAAGAATAGATCGTCTGCCTTCCTGCCAGGCAGCTCGTTAAGGGCGTGCGAAGGCTTACTGTCACTAACACCGTGACACCTGACTAGGTGGTAGAGTTTCGCAGCGACTCACTCGGATTGGTACCACCGCCTTACGTATTCCTACCGCTATAACGTCATGACGTGTTCCGGTTCGGAGGGTGAGGTTCGGTTAGTGACGATAAGCCTATGCTCGCCTTTTACGAGCTGCCTGGCACAGGAAGGCAGATGGTCTATTCTACAAAGGAGCCCGGACCAACACGGGGAAACAAAGAAGTAATTTTGTGATTTCTGAACTAAAAACTAATGGTTATTATTTACCAGACAATTTAAAATTATGTACCCTCTTTTTCTTTAAATTAGACTAAACGCTAATGGATTACACTGAATGTACATTTTGACATTTTCGTCTTGCTTACTCGATCCTCCAGGGTAAACGGTATTAAAAAAGTAGTCTCAACTTCTTACAATTTATTTCGTGATAAATAAATTTTGTATAAGCTTTGTACCTCAAACAATATAGAAGAAGTTTTACAAAGTTTTAAAACGGAGAAACAAGCAGTTGAAAATATAACAAAAACGTTTATAAAATAATACGTACATACAGGGTGACTTTGAAACGGCTAGCCAAATTTTAATACGAGTATAAGGAGGTTTAGGCTTAAATGGTAATGCATTTTGAGTATTATTGCCAAATTGCAAAATTAACTTTTATAAACATTCCAACCGCAAAACTGAAAGCAGTTTTCATTTCCAATAGATTTATCCTAGAATATGTACTACCTTTGTACTACGATTATCGCCTCTGTGGTCTAGCGGTCCGGGTGTTGGACTTGACTGCACGAGGTCCCGGGTTCGAATCCCGGGTCGGCCAACCCAAAATTGGATTTTTCCAATTTTTTAATAAAAAAATGTTGGTCGGGATTGGAAATGTGCCCGGTTGGCGATAGGCTTGCCACCTATCACATTGTGGGACTTAGTGTCTTCGGCTAGTCGTGGGTGCCCTGGTTGTGCCTCTGCCTACCTCTTTGGAGATATGGGCGTGAAGATACATACTTATGTACTACCTAGCGAGAATCAAGAACAGTAGGGTTATTCTTGAATATCGATTTCATGCAAATTGGAAATTTGAATCGGATATGTTATTTTATATACTCTTGGACACAGTAATAGCGGATGGTTAGATACAACTCAATGAATTCGATACAATCATTCATAAATAATTAAAATTTATTTATTCGCTAGTTAACAGAATTTCTGTAAGAGTAACTAAAGTAACAGATTGATTCCAATTTCCAATATTGTATTAAACGAGATTCAAGAGTAACCCTATGTCGTACCTATTACGAGTCATGACGTCACCAGCCTGCAAATGTGACTGCTCTCCGTGGGAACCAATTTTATGCTACACCCATCTTGTATTTTGCATACGTATAACCATTTTGTATTTTACATCGGATAAAAAATATAAATTGTTTTTGAAGTTATACTTCTTTTGGCGCGTTAGGAAAAAAATGATGAGGGTAAATTTTTACGATGCGCGCGCAGACCGTCACGAAAAACCGACATGATGAAGTTAGCTGTAGATAACATTTTAATTTTTATTAAATATTAAATAAACTTTATTTAACTAAATAATGCAATGTAATAAAACTTTTAATGTATTAAATATCTTTTTTCTATGGTTAGTGTCATTTTGTCTACAAATGTAAAATAAGGCAAAAGATCAAATTTTGAAAAAGATTTTTATCTTATTACGCCGAAGAAGTATAACTTCTAACGCGTGTACGTAATTACACACACAATTTTTAGTTCTTTCATAGATCTAAAGTATTGTCCATTCCGATTTCTCAAAATTTGGTCGGTAAACGTGTATAACAATTAAGAGCAATAAAACTAAAAACCGACTCCGATTATTTACGGCATCGCGATTTGACAATCAACGATGAAGTCGTCAAATAAAACAAATATACATCTTTATATATAATTCTTCTGTGAGTGTGTATGTCACTGAACTCCTTCTAGACGGCTGGACCGATGTTGATGAAAGTTTTTGTGCGTGTTCAAGGGAATTCAAGAATGGCTTAGATTCACAATTTGGTCTCCTGGAAGATGTTTTTTTAATTATTTTTTTTTATTAATAAGTCGTTGTTGATTTTGGAATGTTTAACATAGGATCCGACAGACTGCGCTACTGTCGAAGCATTATTGTCAAGCGATACAAAGTTTGCTGGGTCAGCTAGTTATTAAATATAATTCAAAAACTAATAGCAATATCATGACAAAATTAATATGGCACAAACTCAGAATCTATCTATCTTTTTCTAACTTTCTAAAAAAGAATCATTAAGCTCGATTTGTTATTGGCTGAGTAATTGCGTAACAAGCGTACAAAAAAACACAGTCGAATTGATTATCGCCTTTTTTAGAGTCAGTTAATATAAAAAAAATATTTTCTCTTTTCTTCACCTCTGTGGTCTAGCGGTTCAGTTGTTGGACTTGACTGCATGAGGTCCCAGGTTCGAATCCCGGGTCGGGCAACAAAAAGAAAATTGGGTTTTTAGAATTTTCCAATAAAAAAATTGATGCTCGGGATAGGATATGTGCCCGGTTGGCGATAGGCTTGCCACCTATCACATTGTGGGACTTAGTATCTTCGGCTAGTCGTGGGCGCCCTGGTTGTGCCTCTGCCTACCTCTTCGGGGATATGGGCGTGAAGATACTTTTTTTTCTCTTACCTTTTCTTCACAAGCAGTACTTGTACTAGCTATAAAATTACATAACAAAGTAAATACAAAACCTTCACCGCTTCTGCGCTAATAGTTTTAAAAGAGGGCTCGGCTTTTTATTTAAACCGGTCTGCGAGCCGAGTTACTTTACCGTAAATATCTCATCACTATCAATAAAAAACCGCATTTTAATATTCTCGACTACTGCTGCTCTGATTTAAAAGTTAGCAAAGTTTCCACCCTTGAATAAAAATGTTTAATCAATAAAAATATAGGACGATTTTATATCAGTGCTACTAATTGACTTTCAAAGTACCACCTACTTATTAGTTAAGTTTAGAACATTTTTATATTTGTTGCTACGATCCAATTACCTTTTTTTATTAATTACTTTTAGCTGTCTTCAAAAAGGCAGTTATGAATTAGGCTGTATGTTATTTTTGTTTATTGTACGTTTACTGGCTGTTTTTTTAGAATGATAGTTCTTTGCGATTCCAAAAAATACTCATACAAATTTTATCATGATGAGACTCGTGGTTTTCGAGTTAGGAATACTAACTAATACGTAAATTTTCCTATGCAACTTATACTATACTTGAAGATTTATATACTATTACGAATACATCTCAAAAATCGAATGTTACATATTGATAAAATTTATGTGCCACCACCTTGGAGTTATTTACTTTGGTATTGGAAGGCAAACAAGCAGACGGATTTCCTGATGGTAAGAAACTCACGCCGCCTAGAGACACCAAAGGTGGTAATGGTGCGTTGCCAACCTGAGGCCGGGCTTGTCTTCGGCTAGTAGTGGGTGCCTCGGTTGTACCTCTGCCTACCTTTTCGGGGATATGGGCATGAAGATACTTTTATATCTTTAAAATACATTCGAATTTCCGAAGCTTGATGAATATAGCCAAAGCGCATAAATGCAATAGTACTGCTGTGTCTACTTTTCATTTCTCCGACTTAGTGAGACAGGGCCTAGATTTTTTTTACCAAACTCTCATGCTTTTTTCTGGTGATAACGCCTCAACTCTTGATATCATACAACAAAGTATCTTCACGCCCATATCCCCGAAGAGGTAGGCAGAGGCACAACCAGGGCACCCACGACTAGCCGAAGATACTAAGTCCCATAATGTGATAGGTGGCTAGCCTATCGCCAACCGGGCACGTTTCCAATCCCGACCAACTTTCTTTTTTTATTAGAAAATTGGAGAAATCCAATTTTCTTTTTGTTGGCCGACCCGGGATTCGAACCCGAGACCTCGTGTAGTCAAGTCCAACACCCGGACCACTCGACCACAGAGGCGATATCATACAACAACGTTGGGATAAACACAGAATTATGTAAAGTGAGTCTAGCATCTTGATTCAAAACCATGTTTTGAAATAGCTTACCCAACTCTCCATTGACACTATTCCCTGCACATACTCTCTTTCTACATTCGCAGTGTACCTACATTCTATCCCTGCTAAAAGCACAACTGGCGTCCTGTAATTCAGGTTGACATCAACCTACACTAGACGTCAGACGCTCACAACTAAGGATGGCATAATCTGAGTATATATTTTTATTATTTTTAGTTTATAAGTCCTTTTTTGTGAATGTAAATAAATGATTTTGATCGATTGATTGACAGATATATATATTTACTTGTTCCAGAACTACATCATCAACTACAATTCTGTTCAGGCTACGTCTCTCTTAAATACCAGTACTTTGGTTTTCTTCGCATTTCATCCATTCGCATTCCCACGTTACATCTTAACATTTGAAGGCATTTGTCCAAATACAAGATAAACAAAAGCGCTGACAATACATAACCCTGTTTGATGCCAACGTATGCCGTCCACCCGCACACACGCTTTACAATTTGGATAGATATTTATAGATTCATTTTTATAAATATATATAAACTATCTCCTACTCAATCTATGTAAAAGCTGAGGTTCTTTTATTCTCTGCACATTTTTGAAACAATTTTAAACCGTTGGATATGCTAAAAGCACACGCTTAATCTATATTGTATATTATAGTTGTTTGTTACATATTTTACAAGTAAAACTTATGTATCGCCTCTGTGGCCTAGCGGTGTTGGACTTGACTGCATGAGGTCCTGGGGGGTTAGAATGTGCACTTTCGTCTCGGCGCGATCGCGTCGTTTCGCTTGAACGATGCGTTTCGTTTCAAAACGTTATCGTTTTTTATAAAGCTAGAACAATCATAACTTGAAGCGATATCGTGTAAACGAAGGGTAATGACCGAATTTGTATGAAAAACAAAATTTTGTCTATGACGACACGACTTAAAACACGTCAATATCAAATTTGTTATTTGTCAATTGTCAGACGTCTAACGTCTATCGCCGACGTCACGTTTTGTTTGGCACGAACGTTCTACGCTTTTTGAGTTTGACATTTATAAGCGGCCCGAAACGAACGTTCGTTTCAAGACGACGGTGGTTCATTCTAACCCCCCTTGGGTTCGAATCCCGGGTCGGCCAACAAAAAGAAAATTGGATTTTTCCAATTTTCTAATAAAAATATGTTGGTCGGGATTGGCAATGTGCCCGGTTGGCGATAGGCTTGCCACCTATCACATTGTGGGACTTAGTGTCTTCGGCTGGTCGTGGGTGCCCTGGTTGTGCCTCTGCCTACCACTTCGGGGATATGGGCGTGAAGATACTTACTTAAAACTTATGTAACAATAACCCTTAACATAATGTTTGTTAAACTGCAAAATAAATTCATAAACCTTTACCGCTTCTGCACTAATTGTTTTACAAGAGAGCTCGGTTTTCTATTTAACCTCTTATGCTAGCCGAGTTACTTTACCGTAAATATCTCATCACTATCAATAAAAAACCGCTTTTTAATATTCTCGACAACTGCTGCTCTGATTTAAACATGAGCATTTTTTTATCTTTGAATGAAAATGTTAAATCGATAAAAATAATTGAAAATTTCACACCATTCTTACTAATTAACTTTTAAAGTCTATTAAATTGTATATCAATGATAATTTGTCGAAGTTTTAATATTGATAATCTAAAAATTTATACAAACTTATCTCAGCTTAAAGTAACCCAAAAGGTCTCAAAAGTATTAGTCAACGACACTAATAAAAAGTGATTAAGTTTGAACAACGATGAGGAAATAAAAATTGGTCATGAAAGTTATTTTGCAACGCTTAAATTATATTTAGATAGTACGTGGTATCCTATTAATATTATAAATGCGAAAGTTTGTATGTATGGATGTATGGATGTTTGTTACTCTTTCACGCAAAAACTACAAAGCCGATTACGATGAAATTTGGTATGTAGGTAGCTGAAGACCCAGAATAATATATAGGCTACTTTTTATCCCGGAGTTCCCGCGGGATTGGGACTTACGCGGGTGAAACCGCGGGGCGCAGCTAGTATCTTCATAAAAAGAGGTTAAAATTTGTAAAGTAATAGCGACATGAAGGGATTGACCAACAAACTTTATTACATTTTCTTAGGATAATGTGATATATTTTATAATATGTCTCATGTAAACATAAAAGCTACAACGTCATTTTAGTACAAAATGCTTTTACTACGTTTTTATCAGCACTCCCCCGTGTTGGTCCGGGCTCCTTTGCAGAATAGATCATCTGCCTTTCTTGCCAGGCAGCTGGTAAAAGGCGAGCATAGGCTTATCATCACTAACACCGTGACCTCTGACTAGGTGGTAGAGTTTCGCAGCGACTCGCCCGGATTGGTACCACCGCCTTACCTATTCCTGCCGCCATAACGTCATGACGTGTTCCGGTTCGGAGGGTAAGGTAGCCGGTAAATTTACTGTTGCTTGAGGCCTAACATCCCCTCAGGTTGGCAACGCACCATTACCATCTTTGGCATCTCTAGGCGATGTGAATTTCTTACCATCAGAAAATCCGTCTGCTTGTTTGCTCAGTCGCAGTTAAACAGCTAGTATATAATAGCTCCTAAGAGACATTTACAAAATATGGTAATACTGTATAAGATAAAATACTTATAATAAAATTACTAATATTTTGTTTCACTAAAAAAGATACTTGAAATGTGTTAATATTATATTAAAATCTGCCACCAGATCGGACCGGCGATGCACATATAAGAAAAAACAAGTTTAACATCGTTGGTTAATAAATCTACCCATTAAGAATGTTACTAAACCATGAATGTTACCTATTCCTGCCACCATAACGTTATGACGTGTTCTGGTTTGGAGGGTAAGGTAGCCGGTAAACTTACTTTTGCTCAAGGCCTAACATCCCGGCGTTAGCAACGCATCATAGTGAATTTCTTAGCATCAGGAAATCCATCCGCTTGTTTGACTTCCAATATCATAAAAAAACATAATACTAGTAGTAATCTGCATATAAATGAAATGAAATGAAAATTATTTATTTG
>NJDD01010574.1:0-15792 GCA_002245505.1 Calephelis nemesis
TGGGATGATATGGGTCTTTTTCTATTACATGAAGGTGTGGATAAAGATGCATCTGTGTCAAAACTACTATCTTCAATGGTCACAAACTGAAAAACCTGAGGAACATCATTCATAACAAGTGGATCATGTCCCCCAGGGTCATCAGGCGGTTTGTTCATTGTTGAAAAATATATTTAAAAAAACTTACCTACTCAACCGATGGATGAAATACAATATATACACAATAAAATTAATATTTACACATATACAATACCACAAAATGATCCTCTAAATATTTTTTTCAAAATTTACAAAAACCGCGAAACCAAAAACACACCCGCCAAGCTTTATGTTTCCCGCGCTTCAAAACAAAGAGAATATAACCACTACGTTTTAAGAGACGGGACTTAGTACTTAGTACTTTAAAAAAAACAATCAGTTGTTGTTGTTGTTGTTTAATTTTATCCCAGTCGGGGAGAGGCAAAGGAACTGAGTCCATACAGCCTTGTCTTAATGTATTTTTTCATTACCGGAGATAGAAGTTCATATTTTGGTCCATTTTGATATAGAAGGCTAGAGCCACGTCTTAAGTTAATAGTACGGAATTTCATACTTTATAAAAAAGGACTTAGCCACGTCTGTGTTTTATTCACTCTTTTCGTTTTTACGATTCCGTCTTTCTTTATTTTTGGTCTAATCCAGTAAAATTTAGCCATGTAGGAAAAAATGTTTTATATCCGGGTTCAAAATAAATTAAATATCATTTATGGTGTCTTGAACGTAGTCGAAAATGTAGCGGTAAATGTTGTGGTTAAGTAAAAGGTCTTGCATGCGGCGCGGGATATTTTGAGGATTTGAGTATTCAGCTAAAAGGTTTGCAGACAGTGAGAGGCGTTGTATGTTAAATGCAGTACAAACAAATTTGATATTATATTTTAGTTCAAAAAGTGTATAAATTGAATGTTTAATTTCTAATATTATGTAATTTGTGTTTGCATTGAATTTGTGATTCTGCAAGGCCTTCAAAACACTCATGCTGTCAGAGATAATAAGCCAATGACGTTCTGGACTATCTTGAATATATTTTAAAGCAGACAATATTGCGTACGCTTCAGCTGTGAAGATACTAGCCTCTTTTTTAAGTTTCTTGCCTCGTCCAAATTTAAGGTGAGGGATATAAAATGCTGCAGAGACTTGTTAAACGTTTTTTGATCCATCTGTGTACATTTGTCTGTACTCTGGATATTGATTTAGAAGATTGTAAACTTCCTGGCATGTTCTTAATTTTGTATCAATTATAATATCTATTCTATAAAATATACAATTGTAGTTTTTCGTGTACCACATTAGATAGTCAGACTTGTGGATATTGTTAGCTGTGGTTAGGTTTAGCACATAAGACAGTTCCATTAGTATGAAAGGAGTGTTAAATGTGGTAGGAAGCATAGAACATTTTTGATATAAAGAAATGAGTTTATTGATTAATGGATGGTTATTATATGAAGAAAGTTTTAGTAAAAATCGTTCGTTGAGGTACTTGAATCTATAAATTAGAGGAGGTGTGTTACATACAATTTGAAGAGAGTTAATAGGAGTGGTTCTCATAGCACATGTAATTAATCTAAGGCAATGATTTTGAAGAATGTCTAATTTGTTGACTAATCTACAATTTGAGGAATAGCAAAGGAAGCCATATTCAAAGTGGCTGCGAATAAGTGATTTATAAAGAGTTAAAAGGATCTTGGGGTCAGAGCCCCAATATGTACCTGCTAGGGACCTCAAAATATTAAGGGCTTTTTGAGCTTTGACAATTATAACATCAACATATTTATTCCAAGTCAGGTTATTCTGAAATATAATCCCTAAAAACTTAGCTTCATTTACAATTGTTAAGGCTGTATTGTTGTAATTAATATTAACCTTAAATGGTTTTAGTTTACTGAAAACTAAGACTTTGGATTTTTTACTGCTTATTTCTAAAGCAAGATAATTGAAATATATATGTAACCTCTCAAGAGCATTGTTTAATTTAGCATTTACAATGTCAACATTACTATCAGAACAATATATTACTAAATCGTCTGCAAATTGAAGGTTCAATATATCAGAGCCTAATATAATATTAATTTTGTGTATGTAAAGTGTAAATATCAAGGGACTCAGTATGCTGCCTTGACAGGTACCTTTGTAAGAAAGTCTCGGCCCAATCAAACTATTATTATGTTTAACATACACCTTTCTGCCATTCAAAAATTTAAAAATCCACTGTGTTAATTTGTTAGGTAAACCCATTGCATTTAATTCAGTTAATAAAGTTTGATGATTTACATTGTTGAATGCCCCTATGATGTCAAGGAAAACAGCAGTGAGAGCATTCTGAGTTTTATAGGCATTGAATATATCAACATGTAGGTGAGCAATACTCTCCCTTGCAGACTTGCCCCTTCTAAACCCAAATTGATTGGAAGGCAAAATATTGTTTTTTTCTATAAAGTGTTCAAGTCTTTGTTTTAAAAGTTGTTCAAATATTTTTCCTATACAAGAGGTTAAGGCGATAGGTCTGTAGGAATCAATATGTGCTTTATCTTTTTTAGGTTTAAGAATGGGTACTAGGCAATCAACTTTCCATTCTTCAGGTATTAATAAATGTTCCCAAAGAAGATTAAAAATTTCTAATAGAATTAATTTAGAATGATTTGATAGATGTTTGAGCAATTTGTAAGGTATACCATCGAGACCAGCAGAGGTGTCCTTTCTAGATGAAATAGCTGTATTAAGTTCAACAAATGTAAACGGTTGTATAAGAATGTTTTGGTTAGAGATAGGTTCCGAAGAAATTTCAGGATGTATTGCTGGCTCAACAGTGTCAGGTGTATATTTTTTGAGAAATTCTGAAAACCAAAGTTGATCTTTATTTACAGAAGGTGCAGAAGTTTGAGTGTTGCTAAATTTTCGCATTAAGTTCCAAATAACTGACATAGGTGTAGTTCTGTTGAAGGTGTTGCATAGTCTTTCCCAGCTAGCTCTTTTTTCTTTTTTGATAGTTAGTTTCTTTTTAGCTTGTAGCCTTTTGAAATTAATGTAATTTTGTTCACTAGGATCTTGTTTAAACATTAAATATGCAGTTTTACACTCTAGCACTGCAGCTGAACATATGTTATTCCACCAAGGGAGAGAGTTCCTTTTCTTTTTATAGCAATTAAGATGACTGTTAGGTGATAACTTTGGTTCTGAGGATTTTTGATTTATTGGACATGATTTTGAAAAAGCTGATTTGAGAAGATCGATGAATGTGTTGTAACTGTGGATGGGGTCTTGTCTATTTAACACATAGTTTGAAGTCAGTAGATCAACATTATTAGAATAAATTGTCCAGTCAATTTTATTGCTATTATAGCAGTAAGGCATTGGGAGCGAATTAGGGAGGATAGCATAAGAATTATTATTGTTGATTAAAACTTTTGTAATGACAGGAAGGTGATAGCTGCCTAAAGGATCAAAGGAACAGACCAATCACATTTTAGAGCAATCATGGGTGATACTATAGCAAGGTCAAGGGCATTAGCCCGCCAGATATGTGAGCCAACTGTGGTCATTTGGCCATCATTTAAAATTACTAGATTGTATTTATTGAGACAGTCGAGAACATCCCCAGACGGTGTGTAAAGCATTAAAATCACCTGCTAGAAACAATGGCTCAGGTAGACTATTTATTAAATTGTTGAATTTCAAAGAAGAGAAGGAGGGACTGCAATTGGTTGGACAATAAAAACTCACTATAGTGAGTTCCTTGTCATAGGAATATTTTATACGTATTGCTACATTTTGTAAGGAATCATCATAGTAAGTTTTTATTGAAGAATAGGAAATTGAGTTATGTACTATTATAGCAACACCATTATGTGTGTTGCCTGAGTCAATACGAATTGTGTTAAAATTGCGTAATTTAAAGTTGTGGTGTGGCTTGAGCCAAGTCTCGCATATAATTGCTATATGAATATTATTGTCCAATATAAATTTGTGAAAAATATGTTGATGATGTAATAAGCTCTGAGCATTCCATTGGACAATATTTAAAATATCCATGGTTATAAAATATATGTATTATTTATTACTTTGTTTTTTGTAGGTCTCCTGCAGGACATCTTTGATACATTGGGAGCTGATAGATTTTTCATTAGTTTTGTTAATTGTGATAAGTTTTACAAGGGATTCTGAGATAATCTTAAAAATGAGTTCAGAATTTAGAAGGGTCATAAAATTATCTAATTTATTTAAAGAGGGGAAATCTCCTTCTTTAAAAGCATTAATATAACTTTTTTTTTGAAATTTGTCTTTGTTTATTTTAATTTTTTCTTGTTTTACTGGGCAAGCTGATGAAATTGCAATGTGGTTACCTTTACAATGGCAGCAGTTTGCTTCAGAAGTTGGGATTTGACAAGATTTGAAATTGTGGCCCTCACCACAAATTGAACATCTTTCAGAATTCTTACAGAATTTAGCGATATGACCATATCTCAGGCAACGCAAACATTGTTTAACTGGAGGGATATAGGAACGTACTTTAAACCTCCAGCTGTTTAAGTCAACACTTTCAGGCAACACTGGACAGGAAAAAATGATGGAAACTGTCTTTGTAGGTTGGAGACCAGAACCAAGCTCAGGATTTTTTTTCATGAACCTGCGAATGGATACAATATTTTTTGTGCTGGTCAGAGCTGTATATATTTGTTTATTTGATAATTCAATTGGTACATGAACTATGACACCAGTGACTTCAGTGGCGGCAGCCGGAATTGAAGCTTATAGTTTATGGGCATCCAGATTTTTTTTATTATTCAAGGCAGCATTTGCTAAAGCTGGCCTCTCAAAATTAACACCTATTTTAGTCTTATTAATCCGTTGTAGCTGTTTTACACCTTTATTATATCTTTTGATAATATTGGCTAACGACATCATATCTCGATTACCGATTGGCTTATCATTGTCAGCGCTCTCTAAGAAAACTATATACTCGAAGTTACCTCCATCTTCTGGATAAAATCGGACGTAATTCGGGACTCTGAAAGGAGAATACTTATCTGCATCCTCCTCCATGGAAATTTCTGAGTCATCGTCAGATCCAGATTCCTGCACCGTAGCCTCCGGATCTTCATCTTTGTTCCTCCGCCTCTTTTTCACCCTTCCCATTGTATGTTTTAACCAAGATACTTGTTAAAAGATATTTAATAAACTTTATTTCAAAAGAACCGCGTCCGCCTTTATTCGTGTTTCCCGCCCTTTTTTCAAAAAAAAAAAAACAACAATCAGTTTACATCGCACTATGTTACCAACAAAACGTCACGTAAATGTCAGTTTTGACGAAAGTACGAATCTCACAGATAAAATACAGCTGCTGGGCAATATATTCATTTTTATCGATATCGATAAAATGTACCGGTGGTATATAATATATAAATTAAAGCAATACAAATTTATTTTATCCCTATTATATCAGATCAGTATTCACATTTAAATCCAAAAAAGTACACTGGATAGTAATTAATTAAATTAAAATAAATCAATAAATTAGAAATAGTAAACAAATGCCACGTTGGACAAATTTGAACACAAAAGAACAAAAGGAAAATAAAAGACTTTTTACCTTGCATATTTTTTATTAACAAAAAAATAAAGGTATACTGATTATTGTAATATGTTTATTGGTTCAATTGTGTACATTTGATAAAAATATTAATAGCAAGTGTAATAAATTGTAAAGTGTAAAGATTTTTAATTTAATTTCCTTAATATATATACAAACTTGTCTCGTGTTGGTCTGAGCTATTTAAATATAATAGGTTGTCATTCTGCTAAGCATATTAAGCTCATAAAAGGTAAGCATAACCTTAAAATCTCAAAGTTTACAAAATCTCTAGCCCTCTTATTAAAAAATGTGAACTAACGTACTCCAAGCTTGAAACTTAAATTATCATCTTTATTACACTGTTATACAGACTATAACATAAACTTAATTTACCCTGTTATTAATTTGCTTGAGTGAGGATTTAACACCTTACCCATTCCTGTCGCAATAACGTCAGTGCCAAACAAAATTGTGTTTTAATCTAAAAGGTGGAGTAGCCCTTTACAACAGGACAGTCACGCAATTATACCTAAAGCTACAATTGTTTGTTACCATCAGAAAGGTTTCGTGCTTTTTCACTCTCTATTGCTAAAAAAAGGCTTTGCAACATTTACCAAAACATGTTTGTATTCTTTTAAGTTGTTGTAATTAAAAATGTTTTGACACTTAGTCTTTGATTTGATAGCTTTAAGCTTGGTTCATAATTCCCTGTAAAAAGTTAAGATAAAAAAGCAAGTAGCAAAATTATAAGGTCAAATATTATTGTTTTGAAAAAAATTTTAGATTAATAATAAAAAAGTTAAACTTGTTGCCCGGGATTGGATATATTGCCTGGCTGGCGATAGGCTCGCCACCTATCACATTGTTAGTGTCTTCGGCTAGTCATTGGTGCCTTGGTGGTGCCTGTGCCTCTTCGAAGATATAGGCGTGAAGATATATTAATAATATTACCCATGTAACTTGGTCCAGCAACCGATTTGTTGTGTCTGCAATTTTTCATAATCTTTAGCGGCTGTTATATATGTAACATGGATGTGACAGGGAAATTCTGACAATAACTCGTCAGGAATCGTGTAAGTACACAAATTCAATGATGGTACTGCAGACATCGTCGGCTGACTTTGATTCACATTAAAGTCTTTCTTTTCGAAGTGTGTACCACATACATATTTTAATGTTTGCAGTTTTTCTATGGGAACGTATAATAAATCATTATTTCCCACTGCCTTAACCCACTGTCGGCATCTGAAAACATGTTAGTACGTATTTCACGATAAATTGCTACAACCAAATAAACGAAGTTGAATAATTATTCATGAAAAATAAATAAATCAGAAATTATTAGTCATTTCAATCCTTTTTGTTCAATTCTGTTTAGACATAATTTTTTTAACTCTAAAGAGATCAAAAGCATAATTTTCAATTGTTTAAAAAGTGTCAGTCTCGAAGTAAGAGAAAAGTTCGTAAAGATAAATTATAGTGAACTGATGCATGTGTTCACACAAAACATACTTTATCACGTTTATTAGTTAATTGTAATTATCTTAAGTGAAAATAATTTAAAATTATTAAATAGAAGATGAAGCGCTGCCAACAACACTAGTCAACACTTAGTGTAGGTCTGTGTAGTGTACTGCGTGTCAAAAATGGAAAAAAAATACTTTATTACGTATGTGTTATAATTAAATAAAAAAAAAACTTGTAACGAGTATAATATTGTTTATGGATAATGGACGTACATCACTACTACTCAATACAAATAATGTTTTGAACGAAACGAAACAAGAAAATTTATTCTTAATGGTGTGTTTTGCATTACATTATAGTTATAACATAAAAATTTAATACAATTTATTGCTTACCGGGATTCATTTAATGGACATTTTGCCATAAATCTTCTTTTTCTTTGTTCAGTCGACACGTTCGATATTTACATTTTTTCTCACGAAATAAACAAATTTATTGAAAGTTATTTAAAATATACAATCACGAAAAGCTCAACAATCTGGTATTTTATAAATATTTCTAAATTTCTAACTAAAACACACTGTTATGACATTCAAACTTTCCCACCAAATGACCACAGACCAAAGAGTAAAGTAACTGTCCATAAAGGAACCACAGACTAGTAAGAGAACTACATATTCAAAGGACATAAATGTCTTTGAGGAAAAGAGAAACCGCAAAGACGGAGTGAGATAACATTATCCTCCATTTTTTACGACGCAAAGTTTTTATTTTGTTGACTGCTTCAAAATTCCAAAGACTGGTTTCAGGCTGACATTAATATATATTTCTTATAAAACAACACAGTTGCTAGGAAACAGTCAAGAGTAAAATACAAAAGTAAAAAACCATATACAACCTTCTTAACATTCCATCTCCTTTTTAGAAACTGTATGTTCTTACGAAACTCCTGCTAAATGACACAATTTAGCAGGTCAAATTTGAGGCTTGAAAATAGACTGTTAGAAAATCAGCGTCGCTAAAACATAGTAAGCGAGGAATTGCAGTGGAAGGCTTACATGTAATTCCATAGTTTTTCATTTCCCATGTTTCATTTTTTCGTAAGGATTTAATCTCGCTATCCATTGCTTTACGCCATTTTTCCGAATCATTAGATGCCATTGCTTCTTTGAACGTCTTTAATTCAGTCAGCGGCAAATCATAAATTGGATTTATGTTTGAACAAACGTTACAGACAATCTCTTTATATCTAGCGGGTGGCTTAAGGGTTGAACGTTCCCTTAGCGTCATCCTACCTTCTGCTTCGATATCTGATGACGAAAGAGGTGAACCAAAATCACTTTCATGTTCTGGTTCTAATGCCTCTTCGTAGACGTCATCTGTTTCTACTGTGTTGTTGACATTTTCCTCGGATAGTAGGTCTTCACTCAATTGTTCTGCTTCTTGATTTCTATTCTCAAGTTCATCTTGCGAATAAGATGGTTTAGCGTCATAACAGTATTTTGGTATACTGAAGTTAGTTTGGTTACAAGGAGAATTAGTCTTATTTTTGCTTTTCGTTACATCAGATTTTTTAACATCTGCAAGATGACCTAATAAAGGACTTTCATCGAAAATAACATCTCTTGATCTTATTAGTTTGAAAGAATTACTGTCCCATATACGATAGCCATCGTCAGAGTCATATCCGATTAGTATTCCTTTTTGTGCTTTTCGGTCCTATCTTTCTCCTTCTTTCTTTAGGAATATGTGGATAACAGCGTGATCCAATTATTTTGAAATGATTCAATCTCGGTTTCTTACTTTGCCATAGCTCATAAGGTGATTTCTCATCAATACAAGTAGGACCTGTTCGGTTTAAAATATATACCGCTGTCGAGATCATTTCGGCCCATAAAGCTGTAGGAATCTGAGCATGTGCGTGCATCAGACTTCACGCCATTTCTACAACGGTCCGGTTATCTCTCTCTGTTGGGTTCTGTTGAGGAGTGTACGGCATCGTAAACCGTTGATTAGTTCCTTCTTTTTCGAGAATGGCTTGTACTTTGCTATTTTAGAATTCACCCCCATTATCGCTTAACAATTCTTTAACAATAAATCCAGCTGCATTTACTTCAGTTAACATTAATAACAGCTTTGCGTGTACTTCAGCTTTTTCTCGCATAAAATATACAAATCTGTACCTTGTATAGTCATCCTTAAATAACACAAAATATCTGAGCTTTGAAATTGAGTAAGGACACACACATTTGCGTATACCAATTCTCCTGGGCGTGTTGCTTTCTCTCTGGTTCCAAACTTTAATCTGTGAGCTTTATCAAAGATGTAATCTTCGCAGAACTTTTTTGTTGCTACCGATTTAATGTTAAACTCTCTTTCTATGAGTCTTTTCACATGACTTTTATTTTGATGACCAAACCTTTCATGGTACGACTGCAATAAATTTAAAGTAGTTGATACTTGGTTTACATTGATATTTGGTTTTAAACATCTCAGCTTGAGTTTGTATAATCCACCAAACTTGTTACGACTGCCAATAACTTTTGTTTGAACATTTATTTTAAGTGTACAATTTAATGTAGTAGATTCAAATACACTATTATCTACTCTGTCATGAGTGGCAAGTACTGAGAATAAATTTCTATTAATGCTAGGAACGTACCCAACATCTTTTAGCAGTATCTGTTCTGATTTGCCATCGACATCTGCCTCTGCTAGTATATTTCCTATACCTAGGGCTTCTATACATTGGCCATTTGCACCGGTCACTGTGTGCTGGCTTTTAAAATATGTAAAATTATGAAACAGATCTCCTCTATTAGTGACGTGGCTGGTTGCTCCATTGTCCACATACCAATTTCATTGACCTCTAAGTATATGGAAATGATATAGCTACCAAAAAAGCCTGCCGTCGGCTACTAAATATGGCTGCCAATTTGACATTATAAGGCTGTCCAGAAAAAGTAGAGTACCGATATCGATACATGGTCTATTAGTGACGATTGATAGTTAAGTTTAGGCAAATAGATAAGAATTATTATTTACCTACCGAAAAAAATCGCAACTGTCACCTTACTTACTTTGTGCTACTCAATTGGCTTATACCTAAACAGGGAAATAAATGTAATTAAACGAAAGAAAGAATATTTGTTTACTTTTTGCGAGCACGTTTTTTTTACATTGTGGCGTGCTAATATGTTTATTCTTTATATAAGTTAACTCTTTGTATTTATTGCAAGATTGGTTATCATTACAAAAAAAAAACTTATCAGATTACATTCAAACCACTTTCTTTACTTATAAGTGAGCACTTGAAAGAATTCTTATTAAGCTAGACTGTGATTGATATTTTCAGTGGCAATGGTATACATTCGTATCTTGTCCAAATATTATTTTTTGGGAACGTCAAATAAAATATCGACAATTGTAACAGTACATCACTATAAAAATTGGACGCTAAATATGGATTCTTGGCAAACATGACAACTGTCATGACGTCACTTTTAATCGACGCCAAAATTAGCATAGACATTAATGTCGTTATCTCTTTCGGCGCACATCATATCAACATTTGTTAAAAGAGACAAAGAGATGTTGTTAAGTTATATGTCGATTCCAACGGTATTTATACAACTAAATTTGCTATAGAACATTGTTGCATTTCTTTTTAAATTCCTATTTCTATGACCAATTTTCGGTGTCTTTTGTTTCTATCTCAGATAAAGTATGGCGGTCTGCCATCTTAGATCCATTTCTTGCAACTTCTGACTATGTGCCCCTTTTCTTTACAATAATTACATTTTAAATTCTTCTTGATATAATTATTTTTCTTATGCTGGTTTGTCTTTGCATATAAAGCTTCTGAATTAATCCCGTTTCCTTTGACATATCCATTATTTTTACTTAAGGCCCTTTCATATGCACATAGCTTTCTTTTTCTGAAATTAATAGCCAACTTGATTTTAATCCAAAACATTCTGTGGGTAAGGTGTCCAGGACTTTACAAATTAGGAGAATTTCTGGTAGTTTCGCCTCTGTTTGTAGTTCCGTACACATTTCACTCCAAATATTTTTTAAAATTGACAAATGCGTTATTATGTCATGGCTGCTTTCCTTCTTATAGCTGAAGAATTTCAGGCACAGGTCATAGGTTTTATCAACACACGTACCTCCGTATATGCGCTCTAGTTCATCCCACATATCTTTGACGTTATCGAATCGCAAGACTTTCTGTAGAATGTCGTCGGACATGTTCGATGTTAGCAAGGTTAAGATTGCACTGTTCAAGTTTTCATAACTTTGAAGGTCCAATTTAAATTTAGCTTTTCTTCGGTTGTTGCTGTCGACGCCACAGTTGGTTTGCATTTTCTACCATCGAGAATTTCAAAGCATCCCGGCATTGACTTTAGCACTATTTGTATTTTGTACCTCCAAGTTTTATAATAATGTTTGGGTCTAATTTGCCCACTTGAACTTTTGGAGCATTCACTACAGCATTTTCCATGATCTCTGCTACCACTTCAAGAAATTAGTTTTAGGAAAATTATGCAAAGACTGGTTTCAGACTGACATTAACATATATAATATGTATATTAATATGTATATATACCACCACTCTCAGTAACAAAGTCCTAAAAAGACAGGAATCAAATCATCGTTGATTTATTTGATATTTTCCATCGTCGGCGCTTGGTAAAACTTACAAATATTCATATTTTTAAATGAAGAAACACTTGTACTGTTTTACGTATCGCTTATACTTAATTTAGTTACTCAGTAATTTAAGTTCTAGCTCTGACGATGCTGTCAAAAGCGAAACCGGTAGGCTATTTAAAAAATAATAAAGTATAAGTGATACGTAAAACAGTACAAGTGTTTTTTCATTTAAAGATATGAACATCGTTGATTTATTATTTATTTAGTTAAACGTATCTATCTCTAGATCTGTAAGACTGATGTCGATTTAATATTGATGAGAACAAGACTACAGTTGTGAATACGGCAATTTGATTAAAAAAAATGAAATTAATTTCTAAATGGGATATAGGTACGGGTGTATTAAATATGTATATCAAAAAACTTAGTAAAACATAGCCTTCATAATATTTTTTTTACCGAACTTACTTTTTTGTTATAATATGATGAATAATTCACCTTGACAAATGTTTCTTTTTTCAGTTTATTTTATTTAATACGTCTTTTATGTTTTTTTAATAATTTGATTTCACTGTTACAAATACAATATTTAATTACAGATTTTACTAGATATTTTGTTTTCTATCATGACACTAAGTTAAACTGGTTTTACTTTTAACTACTTCATTACTAATAATAATATGAGATGATTTACAAAAAATATACAACTAGGTTTGTTAAGTATTCAGTAAAAGTTTATTCATTTGTAAGAATTCCTTTTAATTATCAAACGGGTTAATTAAAAACCTGATTTTTGAACCTCCTTCTGAATTTGGCCTTTTTTACATTCTGCTTGTACTTACTTATTGTAAGTTATAAAACTAAGCCAAATGATATACCCACGTTCATTCATAAACATACACTACGACTTATAAATAAACTTATATAAAAGCTTAGTTATATAAGGTCTTTTCAAATTATTGCACGATATTTTACCTGGACATTCTCTGAATGTATAACTAAATCAGTAAAAAAAATTTAAAAAATATCGGACTTAAAATAAATTAATTACAGCATTTTTAATAATTCATATTCAATTGCGCAAGTTCAATGAACTTGAACAAAAAATTGAACAAATGAAATAATCATGAAGAAATTAGTGTATCGTGAATTTCCTCGCTGCCGCCAAATCTCCCAAAGTGAGCTTTTGTAAAGTGACCGCCGCTTTACTCAAGAGCCTGACGTGACTTTGTAAATAGTGACTAATGACTGTATAAGAATAATTAACGGAAGACATGTGACTAATGATGAAATAATTAATACGGAAGACCTGGCAGCATGGCCTAAAGGTCTTAGCCGGCCCCAGAAAAAAAAGCAAATTAACTTAAAAAAAAAAAGGATTGGCGGGAATGGTCGGAGGGGGAAGGCGCGCTTTTCGAGGGTTCCCTCCAATCTTTAAGTTAAAAATGTGTAATATAATGTAAAAATGTACAATTTGTAAATTAATTAAAGTGTAAATATTACTTAGTTGTGTATAAATGTGATTTAGTAAATAAACTAAGGGGTTACCATAAGCTCTTAAAACAGTACTATTTCAACCATACTAATTTTATTGTCAGTCGAGAAAGACAACCTTATGACGTAAACCATAAAGTTGCTTATAAAGGCAGACATTTAGCAAGATGAAAATAATACTGCTATAAGCGTTCATGGTAGGGCCCCTATACTAGTGGAAGACTATTGTTTTGTCACGACAGAAGAGGCAGAGGCCTAAACAAGAAAAAAAATTGAAGACGAAACTAGAAAAAGACATGAATTATTAAGATATGGGTTTATTACGTAATATATGTAAGACTAGTATAAAATATATAGGTAAAAAAAGAATAACAAAAATACTTTTTGCGCTATCGTAGAAGTTTTGGCGCCAACATGAAAGAAAATGATTTCGGTGTTCAGAATTGTAGTTTTAAAATTTGTGCGAAAATAATCGTGATTCTAGGATGTGACGTACTATAAAACAAATTATCGGAGAAACATAACATATAAACTTCAAGAAATTAAAACTAAAGACGTATTGAAGGACTCAAATAACCTTTGTACCTATTAGTGAAGGAAATGACTTTTAAAAAGGGGGAGACATAAGTTTCTGAAACTGAAGAAATGAATTTAAAATTTTTATATGAAAAAGAATTTATTATTAGGTACGGAAGACTTGGCAGCATGGCCAAAAGGTCTTAGCCGGCTCCAGAAAGGGGCAAATTAACCTTAAAAAATTAATTAAAAAAAAGTAGAATTGTTATTAAATATTAAGTTATTTTTAGTGTTTTACTGTTTTACCACAGTGTTTTACAATTTACAGCTTGTTTCTCGTTGTAGAGCATTCATATTCGTTGCTACTGATAATTAAAGTTATTTATTCTTTTGTAATGGCTGACATCAAATCTGAAGATGCTATTACAGAGAAAATATTGAACGTCGCAAAGAAAAATCCCAAAGGAATATCTGATAAAGATATGGCTGCAGCAGTACCTGAACTTTCGCCTGCGGAACTCGTCTCTGCTATTAACAAATTATTGCAACAGGGCCAAATAGATTTGTATAATCAAGGTGGTTCGCTACTATATAGGTAACCTAACTGCTAACATCTCTCGAATTCTTTACAAATTCACTAGTATTAATTGAGTTATAAATTAAAATATTTTTTTAGGTTAAAAACTACAAAACAAGTGATAAAAGGAGTTGACAATGAAGAAAAAGTTGTATATAATCTTATAGAAGAAGCTGGTAATAAAGGAATATGGATAAGAGATATAAGGATTCGTTCAAACCTTGCAAATACTCAACTGACTAAAGTTCTCAAAAATTTAGAAAGTAAAAAAGTCATAAAAGCTGTTAAATGTGTTAATGTAAGATAATTTGTTTATCTTCTGTACTGACATTACTTTGAATTGTAATTGAACTAAAAAGTAGGTTTTGTCTGTCTTCAGGTCATAGCATAACCTTGTGCCATTTTCCATCACTATCGCATACAGGTTTTTACAAATTTCAGGCAAACAAAGATGTATGTGATATCTGTGAACAGTGTTTAGTACCTATATGATTAATAGTATTATCTGACTCTATGATAGTTTAAGCTCTTAAAATTTTACCTACAAGGCGATAAAGTTAAAAGGACGACTATAAAGACCAAGGTGACATTTAAAAAGTGTTTCAATCAATTTTATATAAGCTGGGTCTGGGTGGAATTCCACAAGTAGAATTTGACACCAATTTTTAGTTACCAAATGCATTTGAAATTTTGCATACATGTTAAAAGCGGATAACAATGCAAAACTATTGTTAGGAGCTAATCTGATAATGGAACTGAAAGTCAAATATAATTACCAACACAATTCTTTTGTATTAAGGTACATTATAATATGAGACTTTAATAGTACTTCTCAGTGTACTGCTGTCTCCAAATAAAAGTTTGTCACAAAAACAAATTTGTTAAAATCTTTTATCATTTTCAGGCTTCAAAGAAAAAAGTTTATATGTTGTATAATCTAGAACCTGACAGGTCAATCTCTGGAGGGGCTTGGTATCAAGATCAAGACTTTGAATCAGAATTTGTAGATGTGCTTAACAGACAGTGCTTAAGATTTTTGCAACAAAGAGCTGATAAAATTAAAAATAATCCTAGAGGACCAATTATAGGTAGAACACAATCCTATGCTACTGCTGCTGAGGTTCAAAAGTATATAACAGATTTAGGTATAAGTAAAGTAAGTTTGTTCATTAATATCTAAAATTTGTATGGCAATGTGGCTTTGTCCCTTAAATATTTCCATATGAAAATACTAGCTGCGCCCTGCGGTTTCACCCGCGTAAGTCTCAATCCCGCAGGAACTCCGGGATAAAAAGTAGCCTTTATGTTATTCTGGGTCTTCAGCTACCTACATACCAAATTTCATTGTAATCGGCTTTGTAGTTTTTGCGTGAAAGAGTAACAAACATCCATAGCCATACATACAAACTTTCGCATTTATAATATTAATAGGATTTAAACACAATTTTAAATGCAGCTAACAAACATAAACCTATGG
>NJDD01010599.1:0-32283 GCA_002245505.1 Calephelis nemesis
CTGCTTAGCTACCTTCACATTCGTTGCTTTTTTCATACCGATGCGCCGGTTTCGAAGACGCTTACCACAACTCTAGTATAAAACTTGAGCGTTTAGATTATGGAATATCGACTTACGGCCAATGTTAATACTGTTTCTCTAAAGACGGATTTCCAGCAATCTAGATAGCTGCGTATCCAACGTCCTATCCTATACATAATTTCCATACTTATCCTGTCCACAGATATGTTATTGGCAAGCGATAACATAAAAATAGATCAAAATATCAATCTTGGACAGCAAGTTTTGGATTAGGATTGATTATTAATATTGGCCGTTAGTTCTTCTTGGGTACCTACAACCATCCAAATTAGAATTATATAGGGGTTTAGTCATTCTTTCATCTGTCATTCTTTCCAGAACCAGCGTAGTATGTCCTTTCTCATTTTTACACCAGCATTTTCTTCAATCCCATCTTTTTCGTAAATCACTATTGCGGATGCGGACAGTGTTTACCGTACTGTTATAAGCTGTCAGGCAGAACGAAGTTCGCCGTGTTGGCTAGTTTTGTAATAATAATACTAGCACATTAGTATTAGGTATTAGATGTAATGTTCAAAAACAATAGCACATACTCTATTGTAATATAATATTTTTCAATTGAAGCATAACCTCCTTGAACTAAACTCGACCTTAAGGTGATTCGGTTTCATAGTCGGGATATATTTTTTATTATCGTGAGCTATTTCGATAGCAAACATACATCAACATACATCAAAGTAGTCCTTATTACTGTCATTTTCTATTATTGGAGAATTTTGATGTAATGGTATCGTTGACTAACACCCATAACACAAGCATATAATTTGCTTACTTTGGGGTTAGATTCAATTTGTGAGATTTGTCCAGGAATATTTATATTTTGGTTTTTAGATTTTCTGCTCAGATGACGTAATATTTCCCCGGTACTTTTTAGAGTCAAGTCAGGTCCAAATTAAGGTCAACAAGTCAGGTTCAGTTTACATACAAGAGTTTTATTCAAGGCAGACTCCAAATCTAATATCGTAATAGTCGAACCAGCAAGACTCATGACGTGGTGGAAGGGGGGGGTTATAACCCCAACGTACCAACGTGAGCAATAACGGAACCAAGGGGGGAGGGGTTCCGTTCTTGCTCATACAAATTGTATGTGCAAAAATGTATGTATGTATTTGTGTACATACGTAAGAAGTAAAACTTGTTTATGGCATCATTTTTCGTAAAGCGTAACAGGAAAGAAGTTTTGCTTCAAAAATATATATATATATATCGTGTGATGCACGAGGTACAAATGTCATGCGATATCTTCAAGTTAGCCTAATCAATGAGAACGCAGGCAGAGATATTTATACCGGCCGGTGAAACAAAAATCGGTGATTTTTGTATTAAATACGAAACCACTAAGTCGTCTTTATGTCATTATAGAAACATCTCCTTTTTAGTAATGCGACGCATCGATCATGAAACAAATTTAAACATCAACTCGGAGTTGGCCAATTATTGGAAGACTGTGACTACAACCTTATCTCAGGGCCAGACCCGCGCCAGCTCATGCGTCTGTTTAAAGTCTCAGCCTCACCATTGCCAGCTGCAGTAACACAGCTCAAACGGAATACAGTTAAAGAGACGGGAATAGATAGTACCTTGTGTATGTACCTTACAGTTAAATATATTACATAGGTTACGCTTCAATTTTAAAACCTCTTTTCTGATATCGGTTGAAAAGCGGAAGCGGCAATTGGTACGTACTACTGCATAACACCACAAGTGTGAGTTCTTTTCTACAATATTACACAGATCATATCTAGCCCGCAAAATTTATTGTTAAGCGTCTCAATTTTTTCTGTTACATAATTGGAATTTCCTCCTTTGTTTGTGTGTTTCGCCCATTAAAATACTGACCCACTAAGAACTCATAGAACTCTAAGGGCTTCACTGGCTTTCTTTCACAATACTATGTAATCGTAGCCGACAGTGTCTAGTTCAAATTATGGTAATAAACGACGATAATTAATTTTCTTTATTAACTAATTAACTGAGTTTAAACCATGAGCCAAATTTTTATATAGCACAAGCAGAAAAAAACAAATACAACGAGTATGTAGTATGAGTAGTACTTTCGCTGATAAAATATTATTGAAATACGCCTGACTAAAATGCATTTAAAACCTAACTAAAATAAAATCTTTCTGAGATTTTAGAAATGCTTACATATGGGCAGCGCCTGCAGCCGGACCTACTCGGACTGCACCTACGTTATCATCCGACACAATAATATTGTGGCCTTTAATTTTATTAGTTAACTGATGAAATTTTGATTAAAAACAACATACAAAGACATGTTTTATTTAAACACAATATTTTAAATTGTTATCTTCATCAGTTTTAGTAGGTAGTTTACGGTAGATAGGGTTAAATTTATTATCATTTTAAAATAATTTGTAAGTTATAATTCAAATTGTAATAAGAATAAAACTATTTGTCGTATGAATATTCAAACATTGTGTATATAGCAAAATAATCACTTCTAAAAATATTAAATAATTTGCACACCTCAATGTGGTAGAATATGTTGGAAAGCTTAAATAATTTTGTAACAACTTCAACACGCATATTCCGCAAATAAATATATTTTCTTTTTCTTTCTTTTCTTTTCTTTATTCTCAAATATACATTCTCAAGTCCTTTGCAAGGTAGACAGAGGTTATCGAGTGTCAAGTGTCCTAGACCTACCTAGCTTCCTCTGCAATCATTAATTATTCTTTTCATTTAAACACGCTCGCTAGGGAGACTGAAACCATCCTCGGATAAGACCCGAGCGATTTGGTCGTGTAATCTCAACCTATGTCTCCCTGGGTACCGGTCATCTACATTCGCATTGTTTATCTGTTTCGTCAATCTTTCAGCTGCCACATGACCAAACCAACTCTCTTTCTCATTTTTTTTTATTAAGTAATCGATTACTTACTTAAGTCCACCTGATGGAAAATAAAAAAGGGATCGAAGATGAAAGTGTACTAAGCTAGAAAAACTCTATTCACTCTTGAAAACACTAAAATTATATTAAGTCGGAAGCACCTCTGTGGTAGAGAGTTCCAGTTCTTAATCAGTTCGAGATATGAAAGAGGAAGTAAATCTCTTGGTTTTTTGCGCAGGGGATATCCAAGTAGGGGTATCCTTAGTTTTTTTTATCTTCCCTGGGCTTTGTAAACCTCTATAAGTGATTCGTATCTGTCAAAAGTTCAAGAACCCCTGATTTAGTCAGTTACATTTTTTCTATATTTCATACATATACAAACATCTTTACGCCGAGTTCCCCATGGTAGGAGGGCAGAGAGTATAGAGGCCAAGCAAACGAAGATCGCAGGGTAAGAAGCTATTTATTCTATGTATAATATAATATTGAACTAGCATACGATCCTTCTGATGATATTAAAACAATGACATAAAATTACAAAAAAATCTACGTAGATTCTCTTGGACGGGAAGGCACCGTAAACTTCGATACATCCGGTACTACCATCACGAAAAAACAAATGGTATCGTGAAAACCAAAGCGACATCTATTAGGTTTTGCAGACTTAGGGAATGCCAGCCTAAGAGTATATAATCAATCAGAAACACTTTCGTTGGATAAATACTTCATAAAGTCTATTTGCTGGACAAAGTTGCCTAGACGAGGTGCAACAAACCATATTTACCTGCTTCTAGTCTTACATATCGAATGTCATATTGTGAACAACGATCCAAGATAGTACGCCATGCTAAGTTTTTTTCTAGTTGCTTTCTAGGACTTCTATCAATTTACTCTTGCTTGTACTAGACCTACGCCATACATTACAAGTGGCAAAATATTATTTTACAGTGCAGCGCCATTTCGCTATAAATCAAAAGAATTCAACATTATAATTATAATAACGTTTATGTCAGTGATTGTCAATTAAATCTCTTACTGGACTATACACGTCCAGAACTTGTGGAATGCTGAATTCATTAAGTACTCGATGAGATAGGTTTTCTCTACACCTCCCGATCTATTGTTGCGAAGAGTAAAAAATTAAACGATTTTTAACATAACCTCCTTTATTCAAATATCACCATTATCAAGTAGTTTTCTTTCCAACGGACAAGAATCCAGACGTATTTGAGAAGTATTTCGCATTGGCTTCGTTGACCCGGGTCTCTGCCGCCTGCGGATTGACGATCTCCAAACCCTGAGAAAAAACAATTAATCGATTATCATCTAGATTAGCACTTGCAACATTACACTTATATCCCGAATGGACTCGTGTGTATTCAGCTTCCTAGGGATAATTACTACTTTACCAGCAGCCTGCCCAGCAGTTTCACTTGCGCTTTAACTGCAATAGGAGGTTTAATTGCCTCTATAGTCTAGTGGTCCCGGGTCCGGTGTTGGCGTTGGCTACGTGATATGCCAGTTTCTATTCTCGGTTCGGAAAACTCGACATGTGTTTTTAAATAGTGCGCTAATAAGTGCCCAGTTGCCGATATGTTTGCCTCCTATCATATTATGGGACAAAGTCGGCTAATTGTGAGTGTTCTGGTTGTAAGTTTGCCTACCTTATTTATCCCCAATGCCAGGCCCCCGACACTCGGCCGTACCTACAGCGATAACTGCCTACGAATTCGCGTGGAGCCGTCTCCACTCTGTCACGGAGTGTCGCCGCTTACGCGGAGAGCTCACGCGTGCGTTTATTGAAAGTTTTATAATACGTTTAAAATAGAATGACTGGTTTAAAGCATTGCTCATTTTTCGGACGTTTGTCGAAAAAAGGACGAGGGACTGCCATTTAAAAAAAAACTTTCTTTGCTAGCACCTACATATAAAATACATACAAAATTTAAAATTTATTATCTGCGTATAATATAGCATTAGTCACGACTAATTTGTTTGTAAATTAAATAAAAAACAGTACCTAAGTACATAAAAACTTATTTTTATTTCAATGAGTAAATACTTCTCTACCTACTTATGTATTTTAGATTATCGTGTTGTTAAATTGACTAATAAATATATAAGTTGATAGCAACGAGAGTTAGTAAGAGTCAAACGACACTGATTTCTGTTTTTTGAAGTGAAAACTTCTTTAGGCGCGTTGAGCGTTTTGGTAGAGGGTGAAATCCTCGGTTCGCGTCACCGACATGCTAATGATAATAGTATATCTATAGCTATGGAGAGCCAGACTAGCGCACGCGCAGTAGCCTGTGTACACGTATACACACTAATACATCGGCTATTTCTGACTGACAAGATAATTGTATATTAATTATTTTTTCAACCACTTTGTATTTATATTTTGTTCATGATTTGCTAAACCCATCATATGTAACTATTAAACAAAACATAAAAAAATTCATACAATTTTTGCATATAGTTTTAATTACTCTCAACTTAATAGTTCCATTTTCACTTCTATCGGCAGTCCCACGACTGCTACTGTTTTTTTTGTTAATTTTTAGTTTTTTTTAAGTACTGTAATCAGACTTAAATTTAATTTGATTATAAAGATAAGCAGTTTGTGAGTTCTTATCCAATAATACATAGAAGTACCTGATTCTTACATTAGTATTTTATTTTTAACGTAATGGAATCCCCAATTAACTTTTTAGTTCATAAATCCCCATTATAAGCTCCAATTGTCGTTAACGGGGATTGTCCACGGGGTTTAGTGGAATAACCCCACCGTAGGTTTCGCGTCACTCTACGCTAGATAGCGACAGAGTTTTGCGTTAAAAGAGAGCGGGAATAGTTAGGTGAATATCTCGTGAGGTACAGAGCGCTTGTACGAACTGAATTGATCTTTGTCGCTAAGTGACAAGAGTCGCTATTTGTATTAATTGTTACAACGAAGAGATGGTTCTGTACATTTTATTATGTGCCAATGATAAAAGATACTTAATTACTCGCCTCTGTAGTCTAGCGGTCCGGGTGTTGGACTTGACTGCATGAGGTCTCGGGTTTGAATCCCGGGTCGGCCAACAAAAAAAATTGCATTTTTCCAATTTTCTAATAAAAAAATGTTGGTCAGGATTGTAAATGTGCCCGATTGGCGATAGGCTTGCCACATATCACATTGTGGGACTTAGTGTATTCGGCTAGTCGTGGGTGCCCTGGTTGTGCCTCTGCCTACCTCTTCGGGGATATGGGCGTGAAGATACTTTACTTTTTTATTTTAATTAGTTTAGAAAGTTAAAAAAATTGTGTGTGTACTTATGTACACGCGTTAGAAGTTATACTTCTTCGGCGTAATAAGATAAAAATCTTTTTAAAAATGTTATCTTTTGCCTTATTTTACATTTGTAGACAAAATGACACTAACCATGGAAAAAAGGTATTTAATACATTAAAAGTTTTATTATAATGCATTATTTAGTTAAAAAAAGTTTATTTAATATTTAATAAAAATATCACAAAAAACTAAAATGTTATCTATAGCTAACTTCATCATGTCGGTTTTTCGTGACGGTGTGCGCGCGCATCGTAAAAATTTACCCTCATCATTATTTGCTAACGCGCCAAAAGAAGTATAACTTCAAAAACACTAATTTTTGGTGCATACAAAAGAAGAACAAATGGTATTTCTACAAATTAGCACCTTCAAACTTTTTAGTTTTACGGTATTTATTATACCTGCATGATGAAATAAAATATATATGTAAATACTAATAGAAGGTCAACAAACGGACGGGTTCTCTGGTCATTGGAAACACACGCCGTCTCCAGATATTAAAAATGGAAATGGTACGTTACTAATATGAGGCTAACATGTTGACAAGGCTTGTTAATGTTCGGTCACAATAAGGATCGCTCCGCACTAGTTCAGTTATTCTGGCTTCTAGTACTATTAGTTCAGTAGTACATTAGAAAAAGTTACGTCTCACGATTCAAGGAACGAATTATATTTTGATTTTCCTTTATACTTTGCAGGTTTAGGAATTTCATTCGAAAATGTTTATAAGAATCCACATCTCAGTCCACACTCAATTTGTAGAGTCATTTTTAGAATGGCATATTTAAAAATCAAAATACATATTTGCAACGATTGGTTTTTTCCACTTTTTTCATTTATCTCATATAATTAATCTTTATAAAAAAAAATATTACGTTATGTAAAATGTGTTTAAAATATTTATCAGATTATTTCTAATATTCATCAAATTAATTAAATATGGTCTCTATTTCAATGACGGTAAAGAAAACAACTTAACACATTATGTTTAACCAATAGCAGCCAGCGACAAAAAATTCATATTTTCTATTAAGTCAGTTCTTAGTCTATGATTACGTTCTTTACTTAACTGTCACCGAATTATAAAACTAAATGAACGATAAGCGTACGGTTTCGTTCCGTGAACTGAATAAATTATTGCTAGTTAATAGTACATGAATTAAGCAAGCCTAATATTGACTCGTGTGTACGACATTTTACCGGCTACCCTCCAAACATGAAAGAAAGAAGAAAAGAAAAAAATATTTATTTGCGGAATATAAATGTTACAAAGATGTTACAAAATTATTTTTAGGTTCTTCTACATATTCTACCAACTTTTGGTGTGCAAATATTTTAATAGTTAGATATTAATCAATTAGTTAATTAAATTATTTACCTACTATTTACACACTGTTTATTGTATTGATTAGGTACATGATTATTAATACAAACAATTTTTAGAATATAAATTAATTTATCCCTGTCTACCGTAAAATACCTTAATATACATTTTGACCTTAATGGTTATTACTGAAAGCAACTTCGTACCTACGTTTTTTTCACAACACCTCGACAATACAAGCTATTTTTCTACAGTAAGAGGAGATACTTGGTTGAAACCATCTTTAAGTCATGTTTTCACCTTTAAAAGCTACGTTATCTAAAATTTTCATGTATTTTTCACCAAAATCAGAACAGAAGTTACGTGAGATACACGGTCGTGGCTCTGCCGCTAGATGTTCATACAAAATGAGGGCAGATGAGATTTTGCAAACGCCTCTCATTAAACGTCCTTCGTTAGCACATGACAAGCTCACAATGGAGGAGTACTTGTAAATGGCACGTAATGTTATCAAATGAAAAGGTTATAAACGTTTCACTTCACAAGTCTTGCACTACATAAATAGTTTTATCTGTTTATGAATGACTAATGGAGACGCGTTGAGTAATACTTTACTAACATAAAATTAGAATTCATTTATTACTGAGATGTACTGACCCTGAAATATTAAATATAACACATAATGATTTTTTTCCCGTTTCCGAAGTAGAAATTACAGAAACGTTTAATTTATATTTTTTAAAACTAATTTTCTTGAATGATAATTTCTTAAATAACAAATTCCAAGTAATAGACCCACCTCAGTTATAATAACATAGCGATAAAAATGTAATTATTAAAGCTGTTGTAGCGTAAGGTTATAAATATGACTACCGGTTGCCGCGTATTGAACTTGTTGAGCTCTCTCGCGGGACCCCGTCAAAATGTCAGGACAAAAGTAGTTGAGTTCCTACTCAAGATCAAAACATTTTTATGCCATAAAATTAATTAAAATGGGCTCACGTGAAAATGAAACGTATATACAGACATACACACTTTCGCATTTATAATATTAGTTGATATATCAACACAGATGATAGGTAGGTACCTACCTACTTGTGTTGATATATCTACCTATACCTACTTCTACTGTGCGTTTATTCCGTTTATTCTGGTCGGCGATTGCTTATCGCTCTTCTTGCTCTAATTTGGAAATTTGGGTAACAAGTTAATAAACTCAATCCCTTAATAAATCCGAAACACGACAGTAAAGAACAGTGGCGATGACCACATGAATAGGTAGAGCGGTTAGGTACTAACGAGTTGTCGAAAATCTCCATCTTCCCGCTCTACTACGGTCTACGACACGCTTTAAAGACAAATTTAAATGCCATTTTCTATTGGAAATGAAAGTATAATCTAGCATCCATATTTTATTACATCGAATTAGGATTTTAAAGTTTTAAATAATAGAATTTAATTGCTGTCATTAAAATAAAATTAATTACACAACTAATGAAATTTAATACCAATTACAAAATTATATTACTTATAAAAACATTGAACAACATTCCGATATCAGAGTCGAGAAACTGCAAATGTTTATTATGTGATATAACAAACATGTTCACATTTGTAGTATGTCCTAAACGTTAACATCTTTGGTGTCAATAGACGACTTGTGTTACTTTAGCATCAGCATAAAAAAGCATGTCTTTACGAATAAAAAATCCAATCAAATTAAGTAGATTCATAAACTTAACAGTTTAAATTTAATAATTTTAACGAAACAAAACGAGTAGACACAATAACAACAAAATCCACAAGACCGCGCGGTTTGTATTATTTTTTGTACATTTCCGTCCGCAAAATTTCAATTACATAATACGATAACGTTATGTAAAAAACAGCAAAAGTGTTTTTGAAACTTTTTAACTTATTTATTCAAAACATAGATCGCTTAGACACTTTATAAAGTAATTTTATTCGTTTAAAATTGTGGTATGACGTAACTATTTATATTTTGTTGCTAACGACCACTTGAACTATGTGTTAGTGCCGAGCTCTCCCGAACCACACCGACCGCCTGCCTCTTGGGGAAATGCTGAGATAATTTCATTTTTTTGATTACTACACATTCACATAAGTAGTGATAGTTTTGGGATGAGCTGTCCCGTTGGTAGATAACACCTTGCCTTTTTCTGCCATTACGTTCGTCCTTGCTTTTGTTGTGTGTCGGAAGGAAGGATGAGAGAAAATAAGCTAATGACCGCGATGAAATTTTAGAACTCTGAAAGCGATGTGTGTTTCTAAAAAAGCAGGCGGACAAAATAAAAAAGACGAATTTTGAAAGAGGCTATCTCGTAGGTACATAAAATTGAATGTCTATTTCCCTTGGTTATTGCGATCGGTCAACTATTCGGGTGTCCATGCGTCACACCCGAATAGTTGACAGATTTAAATAGTTATTTTTTTGTTTTTATTTATTATCAATTGTACGTTCACATAGGAAAAATGTAAGTTTATTTTAATTTAATAGTCTTAGTTAGGCCAGGACCACCTCCGTCGGCTCAGCTAGTGTAGTAATACAATGTATATACAATGAATGTTGGTCTTCGCATTTCCCCTTGTTGGTCAAATTTTCTTTACAGAATAGACCATCAGGCTTCCTGCCAGGCAGATCGTAAAAAGCGGGCATAGGCTTACCGTCACTAACACCGTGACATCTGACTAGGTGGTAGAGTTTCGCAGCGACTCGCCGGGATTGGAACCTGCATTCAGTAAGAACTTGCCGTTGACGTGACGGTTCGGAGGACAAGGTAGCCGCTAAACTTACTTTTGCTAACATAACGGCCTCAGGTTGGCTTGCGTTGCCACCACCGTTTACCACGCATTACCACCTTTGATGTCTCTACGCGGCGTGAATTTCTTACTATCAGGAAATCCGTCTGCTTGGTTGCCTTCCAATATCACAAAAAAATTCACGTGTGAACGGATTCAACGATTTGACTAATCCTTTTGTACTGTGACAATTTTTATTGAAAGTTCGTATAAAAGAAAAAAAACTAAATTTAGCGGAACATTGGAAAATGTAAATTAACAAAAATATAAATTTTACATACTTACAAATAATTGGTTAAGATGGTCTGTCGGCTCAGCTAGTTACTATTTTATTAACAACAATACAAGCTAATGTCTTGTCTTATGATATATAATTCGATGCGTATAGTACAAAATATTCAAATTTCAGTTTTTCTATATAATATTATCGTTTGTAATAGGTATAAGGTATTCATTCCTGTTACAATTACAACTAAATAGAATAAAAAATATATAAAAGCTAAGATGTGCGCCAATGTTGTTGTCTGATTGGGTCATCTATATATATAAAAGAAAGAGGTGTTAGTTACACTACTTATAACTCAAGAATGGCTGAACCGATTAGGCTGGAAATATGTGGGGAGGTAGCTTAGAACCAGGAGAAGGACATAGGATACTTTTTATCCTGTGCGATTGTGAAAACACTGAGAAAACAACATTTAAGTTCGCGGGAACAGCTAGTTTTGTCTAATTTTAAATTGATGAAATATTTGATACGCCCGTCAAACTTATCAGTGCCAATATTAAAGTTTAATGTGTTGGTCAATCTGAATATATAAAAGAACAATACATAGGTGCATAGCCGAATCCACGGAACGGATTTCATTAAAATTTAGATTGCAATTTAAAGAAGTCCACTGACAATTTACACAATGAAAGTCCGTTAATTTATAAATTTACATCTTCAAATGTACACTTACGATTAAGTGATAATTAAAAGATAACACGGTACGGTCCACGCGGCGACCTCGGGGACGTACAGCTAGTTTCAAATAAAATGGACGTCCGAAATACTAAATGTCCAGATAGAGAACGACTAGGACTCTAGCAAACATGGAGCCCCAATTTCTTTATTTATTATAACGACGAGTAAACTAAAGGAGCAATTCGTGTTAAAATGTCCAACATTGAAATACAAAATAAATTAACTGTATTTATATAGGAGAAGCGGTCAAATGGCGCACTTGTTTTGTTTAGAATACACACAGTTATATTGTTTAGAAGACGTTTTCAACTGTGATAATATTGGCGGTCATCCAATATCCATATGGAGTTCAAATATTTATTTTTTTGAAAAACGAGTTTTTTTTAGTTATATTTTGGAATGAAAAAATATTAGAAATTTATCCTTTGAGCTTTGGGTTTGAAGAGACAACCCCAGCAGTTGTTCTTATTTATCAAATGCAAAAACTTGATGTTTCCACGTAATATAACTAAAAACGTATGCATTTTCCGGGAAAAACTTTTTTTTTAAATGCTTAAAAAAATTAGTTATCTTACAATAATCGCTATCATTAAAAACTAAGCGAGTTTTGAATACAATAGTGTTGATCTCTACTCTTATCGTTAATAAACAAATGAGAAAATCACCCCTTAAATATAATCCTAATTAAAAACAATGATTATTTATTTATGCTTCAATTACGCTTCATTTCATTTATGTAACTATTACTCCAGCCGACTCATTATTAAGCATGGACTAGGGTAGGAGTAACATTAAGTTGACAATATAGTCTGTATCACATTGTCATAAAGACTACAATACCAGGTTGAACCTTGGAGTACTTTACTCCCTGTTTTTAACAAGACGGTACACCTTTGGACTTTTTAAAGTGGTTACTTGTTAAAATACTATAATATGTGTATTAACGAAAGCTTTTTATCATAAAGTATATCATGCCCAATATTACGAGGTTTGTCAAAAAAAAATAGCCTCCATCCAAACCAATAAACAATGTAGAAAAGAACCTTCTTGATAACGTCTACTTTCACACAAATCGGTTCCCCCGTTCTAAAATTATGAAACCACAGACACACATACACGCACACACACAAGTTATAAATCATCCCTCTTTCATCGTCTGGAATTAAAAATTTGATAACATGCACATATTAAAACGATTGTGTACTGTTCAAAGATATACATGGAGATAAATAAATGTTATGCACAAAACAGTCCCAGCGCTCCGAAGTTCAGTCACGAGACGATATCGCGAACGGGTAACTCTGTACCTACCTATATGTACCAGATAGCTCGATAGCTACAACCACGCCATTAGCTGCCATTGCCGTCCATCTATCTCGGCCAGAGATGCTCAATGTGGGGACACGGCGACTTGTTTATCTATGGTATTAGTAGATGATAGTGAAACTAATGTAATTAGTAAAAACCAAACAAAATCAAATCTGATCTAGTAGCTGTTCTGTGATGGGTGGCAAGCAATCAGGCAGAAATAATCATTAAATTAAAAATTTTCAAAGAACCCCCGACAAAATCTTCATGAAACGTAGTCAAGAATTACCTGGATTACGTCATCTTTTAAACAAAAATATCCGCGTCGAAATCGGTCAAACCGTTCAAAAGTTATTAGTCACCTCCCAGTTTAATCATCAGGTCCTTGTCATCAAGTCTTCGTCATTAAAAAATATGAACAGATCTAAATAGTTAAGGCGAATCGAATAAGTCCAAACTCAATAGGTTTACCAGCACCTGCATTCCAGGGTTACGTATCCTATCTTCGAGCTCCATCATGAGACCAGCTCCGTTATACCAGCACTCATTAGTGTTAGGTCTATTTAATCTAAATTCTGTTTAAAATTGAAACCCATAGTGCGTCAAATACTTACAAGAGCTGCAAAATGAGCTGATAACCGTGAACACCTAAACAGATCTCCATAAACTATAGCTAAGAACCATCGCGATCATGTCGGCTTTTAAACAAAAAAAAGCATTAACGCACGCGCACACGCACACACAGGCACACACGAACACACTAACGCGCACACACACACATTAGAAGTGCCCAGAGGCGTATTATCCCTAAGGCAAAGTAGGCATGTGCCTAGGGGCGCGAGATTACAAAGAGGCGCGCGCGCGGAAGTTTTTGAACAAAGAGAAAAAAAACAAAATTAATGTTTATGTCAAAATACATACACAGTCAGATCTGGTTCCAGAGGAACATCATGGATTTCCATGTTTTATTTGTCCTTCTTGCTTTCTTCACTCTCACCACATATTTCATTCATGCCTTAGTACACGAGTCTACCTAGTTATCTCTGATAGAAGGGCGAAAGGTGTTTCCCTAGGATGCCCTCGTCATTTAATCCGCCTCTGGAAGTGCCTCAGTATCTAACGAATTGATTGGTTAATTTTTAACATACAAATCAAATAATAATTTAATAAATGTTTTTTATCACCCGAAATGTTCTCGAACAAATTTTGACAAAATCAGTTTGACACTCGTGTCGCAATTATAAATACGTAGCTTTAGTAAGTTACTATGTAGCTGCAGTTAACACAAAACCATATGCTTTGGCATATGGTGCATATAGTTGTAGCTTTGCAAACCAATGTATGTGCGTGTGCAGTGATGCGAGCGACAAAAAACTATTATTTGAAATGTGCGATCGGTTGTAGCGGCGGTTGTGAGGTCCCCAATGTGTTTGTTAGGTTTTTTTTCTCTATCAATTACTTTAGTTCATTTTTTTACATAGACTAGTTTCTATTTGGATTGAAATTTAAATAAAACATGCGTTTGTGAAATGGGCATTAGTCACGAATAACAAAATAAAGAAATCTATATTTGACACCGAAATAAATTTTATTAGAATCTAGCTACACCCAGAAATACAAACGTTCAACACACAAATTATATCCCCACTGACATTGAATACTACTTTATTTTAGCATATTTAAGAATTCTAGCAAAAACATACAACCTTGGAGAAGAACAAGATAACTCCCGAGTTTAAGTAAGTGAGCGAAATAAAATATGTCTACATGGAAAATAAATTGATTATAATGAGTTTTGTTTTTTCCCATAGGGGTTGCTTCATACAGAATATCCTCATCCATTGGAATAAAATTAAAAAAAAAACGCTGTAAAACTGTTAACCGCCACTGACCGGGCCAATCTATCATTATGATCTACTACTATTACCAGATGCCGGAGTGCTCCAACTCCGTCATACACAAGTAGATAAGTAAGGCAATGTCGAGATTACTATTTATTACACATGTTTTAACTTTCATGTTATTACAGTTTCCAATATTCACATATTGGTTTATTGCTGAGATTTAATGTTCAACTTACGTTAATTACATGCCCCATGTCACTCATTTCTACAATTTTGACTTTTTATTCTTTTGAGGGCCTCGTTGGTCACGCATAAATCCACCAACTGCACGTGAGGCTCCGATTCGATTTCCGGCAGGCGCAGTCTATTATCAAATGAAAACGTTTGTCTAATATTTTTTTACAAGAGAAGGCAAACGAGCAAGTGGGTCACCTGATAGAAAGTGATAACCGTCGCCCACGGACATCCGCAACACCAGGAGTAACACAGATGCATTGCCGACCTTTAAAGAATAAGTGCGCTCTTTTCTAGAAGGTCTTAAGTCATAATCGTTTGTGAATACCGCCCTCGGTAACTGATTCTACAAAGGTGTTATGCGGGGTAAGAAATGTCTTCGGATCATACAGTGGTAGATCGCCATGCATCAAGACGATGGGCATGTATAAGTAACTGATATTCATATAACATTTATTTCTTTGTTAAGTATCCATTACAATCATAGTAGAATAGATATAGCCTGGCAGTTCGAAAGAGGCGAACACAGATTAAATAAGCCATTGCCCACAAGATTACTGGTGGTAGAATGCTATGCAGCAACTTTCCCGAGTAGGGATCCACCGCCTTTCCTATTCCTGGCGTTAAAATGACATTGTTAGATTCCCGTTCAGAGGTTTGGTTTGGGCCAGTCATTGTGGCGACAGGAATAGATAAGGCGTTTGACCCGTGAATGCCCAACACGGGCGTTACTGCACTTCTAAACGTTAAAAATAATTTTTAGATAAATTCTATTCAAATTGGTTGTACTGGGATAGCCTCGCAAACCCCTAACACTATATTTATATAAAGGTATTAGACTATACTTGTAAAGCTTTTTATAAGTATAGAGTCTTAACGAGCCGCTAGTAAGAGCTAGTCTTCAACTAAATCAATACTCTACAGTGAAGAAAAAAGTACAATGGTAGTTAAACGTGTTAGTATAGTTAGAAACAATGCAAAATTTTCAGATAGGGGAAACAATTAATTTTATATACAGGCGGGTAATTGCGGCGCGTATAAAATTTTACATTTATGTATGTATGAAGTTATGATCGAGGCGATCAATCTATCGCCTCGAGGTATCGATGGTAACATTTCGTAATATATTTCAACCCTGCTTGCTAACTTCTTCCTGGATATTACTAGAGATCTGAAATTCTTAGGATATGGCATAATTTAACGTCTTATAATAGAAACTAGCAATGTTTTTTCTTGTAATAACCAATAATCTATACTAATATTATAAAGCTGAAGAGTTTGTTTGTTTGTTTACTTGAATAGCCCATTTATCTAGGAAGGCTATAATCTATATATCAC
This sequence comes from Calephelis nemesis, assembly GCA_002245505.1. Lineage (NCBI taxonomy): Eukaryota > Metazoa > Arthropoda > Insecta > Lepidoptera > Riodinidae > Calephelis > Calephelis nemesis. Next base: position 16,102 of record NJDD01010599.1, read on the forward strand.
CAAGCTAAGACCAATAGGAGCGGAGCACTAATGAAGAACGTTTCAATATACGTATATACGAATATAAACGAAGTCGCGGGTTTAATTTTAACCGAAGCGTTAGGCCAAAGTAATTATTTCACGCGGACGAAGTCGCAGGCGGAAGCTAGTACATAATATATCTATAATGCAGGCCATTGTCGAGGAAGGATAAACATAATATATCATCACGATAATACTAATAGAAGCGAAGCACCATTGAAAAATATTTCATAAACAGAGGGATTTTTTTCCTTTTTTTTTTCAAATGAAATTAAATAAAGTGTTAAAATATTCTAAATAATAATCTAAATCTAATCTAAAAATAATAATCTAAATAAAAAATCCAACATATTCTAAATTTACACAAAATTAACAATTAATTACAATAACATGTTTTAATATTTAAACAAAATTTTAAAATGTAGTTAGGTTCAACCCTATCATAAATTACCGTCGTTTCCAAACACAGTCAGTCAGGAGAAGAAATAGGGTCCAAGCCTTGTCGTAAAGGGGGGTAACCTGAGTAAACGGGGCAGGGCAGAGCCCCGACAAAACCATTTGGACCAGGACGACTGCTCCTCAGTACCCCTCTCCGAACAGAGAGGACACGAGGAGCCGCCACAGAGCCCACACACACAGAGCCGCCACAGGGTGGCGGTAGTGAGCCCACGTAGAAAGGGAGTAGGCTTTCTATCTTGCCCACCCGGTCATGATGGGGTCGCGGCAGGTACGGAACTGGAACCCCACAGTGGTGCACGCTGTGTTTCCGTGCACCACTTCTGTTGAGAGGGTTCGCGACGGGGATCGTGAGATCCAGCGCCACCGGGGCAGTGAAAGTGTGGTAAAGCGTCCCTACAGCCCCGGTACTTGACGAAGGGGGGACACCGTGTGGTTTTAGTCAGTAGGAGTCTGACATAACCCGCCGATTCCCCCGAAAGTTCTACATATTAAAAATAAGGAGAAGAAACGGCAAAACAAACTCCCCGGCAACCAGCATTAACCCTATCTACCTTCAACTACCTTTTTGTGAACAATAAATGATTAAATAAATAAACAAACACACAATAAACATTTATCGTTTATATATAGGTATATATATAAACAATAAACAAAGAATACGAAACATATTAGATAGCTTATACTCATATATACACATGAAGATATTGATGCTTTGCCAATTATAAAGTTGTACTTTAGAACCTAGACCTTCATAACACCGGCTACTTTAGTCTCAACCTTCTGTGTAGGAACTCGACAGTAACGATAGTTGACATTACGTGAATAAGACCATATAACACGGGCTATGAACCCGGACAGCCCTTGCATGCTTCTACCACCCAGTGTGAACTGTTGAATATTCAGCAATGTAGTAAGTTAATAAATCGTTCTACTGCCGACCGATCGCATCGTCTCACCCGCTACACGTTTAAATGCTTAACACTTACGATGTAACAATGACACTAATATATAACACAATTCACCTGCCTTGGTTTCGAAATGTTATAAATAAAATGCCAACTGCTAAGTCGGCCCTGCAGCCGCTGGAGACAAACACCAGTATATGTCAAAAACCCCTAAACTATCGAAAAAGTTTTTACCTTTTTACACAACATCGCATCATTAACACATATGTATGACATTTAATGGCATTGCATGTATATTTAAGGTCCACATTTTAAAGATATTCCATTCGAATAAAACTTCAATATTAGAACTGTTTTATTTAACAAAACCCTCGACGATAAGTTTCCAGTTCGATATCTGCGATTTACCGACCAGTGACCGCCGCCGTAACGTTAGCGAGACCTGTATCAAGAATGTAGGTAAATTCCAAATTCTCAACGCTCGCCAACTGACGAGCTAACCTCGCATAGCTCGCGATACGAGCACATAATCCTGTTGATTACTATCCGTATAACGGCGAAACGCCCCGGCACCACAGTGTAACTATATGTAGACAGTGGCGAAACTGCCTACAAGCGTTTGAAATCACACGTTTGAAAACACACTCACTTACGAGCCGCCTAAGTGAACCTAACAGGACCCTCAAAAATGCTTATCGCGTCGAGACGACTTATACGACTGCTTAAACACAGCGTCATCAAAACCAAAGCTATCTCTACTTATTTTAAAAGGTAAGAATTATTTATTAATATACAGAGGGTAGGACATATTCGTAAAATAACATTTCAGATTACAAAATGAATTAATTCAGTTTACGATTTTGCTACTACTCGTGCAAATGAAAAATGGGATTGGAAATAGAAACGGCTATATTCACCTGTCGCTCCCACACTATAGAATCTACCTGATAGGTTTTTGAAGTGAAAACTTCTTTAGAGGCGATGCGCACTTTCTTTTGGAATGGATAAAACTTCTAAACTCGCGCGTGTGACCTGATCGAAAATTCGTAAGACGGATGGAGAGTTAACAGCGCGGCATAGGAAAGGAAGTCTCTTTCTACGGTGCGACGAAAATGTATGCCTGCTGTTTCGTTTAGACGGCGCAGGATCATGTCATGTCATTGTCATGTTTGTGTACGATAGCGCAATAAATGAATATTGTATTCTACCACATACATGATAGTACTTTTATACTGATAATTAAAGCAATTCGTGCATAATTATTCCCTAACCATTTCAAAATATCAAAAATGCACAACGTTAATATTCAAGATTTCACTTATGCCGGCACTCCCGGAGTACAACCCGTTTTTTGTTTGAGTGACAACATTGTGTCTTGTTTAATTTTTTAAAGATTTACAACTTGTTTGTCAATATACTTCTCGTATGTTAAACCATTCTCTTTTGCTGAGATTAGCCGATTTTTTAACCGACCAATACGCATGTAAAATTTCCAAAACTGCCCAGTTTTCGCATATATTAGTCTTTATCACGACAGTGCAAATATAAGTAGATATCACCGTCTGAACAACTGTGTCCAATTTCAAAAATATATGTATGTATATTTGTGTATGTTTTTTTTGTTAATTAGTTATTACATTTCGATTAATTAATCATATCAGAACTTCTTAAATAATTCGTAAAAAAACAATGTCTAAAACATTAAAAGTGACAACCCTATGGAGCGTTCCTAACGGAGCGTAGACATTTTTTTTATAAAATAGGCAGAAACTAAGCCTATTATGCCTACTGCAATATACTTATACTGTGACGGTGCCGACCTAAACATGCGCCTTCATTACGTTTAATGTCGTTTTATATGTAAAATATGATTAGTCCAACGATAATGGTTTCAACCGCCGACCGAATAGAAGAGAATGTTGTTTGTTTTAGTATTTAAGTTTAATCTTGTCCGATTACAAAAACAATACAATAATTAAAAAAAGAAATCCCAATGTCGAATTCGTAAAAACGAATATCTATCATACGATAACGTTTTTTCCGAACTATAGTCGTAACCAAATATTAATTTTTAAATTTGGTTACCTGATGTTTAAGTCAACTTCGACAGCCATTTGTAGGTACTTATATTTAGTTTGGGAGTTAATATATGTCTCGGTTTCAATCACTTACAGCCATGTAATTTGCTTACTTTACTTACTTTACTTTTGCAGGCCAACCCGTATGTTTTGTCCAGATATTTATTAATGAAGACAAAACTAAAAACCTCATCAGATTATCTTTTGAACATTTCTGGAATGTGTGTAAATAGGATATTAAATCCAATGCTACGTATACATAATTATATCAATAACGTATCGACACTTCTGCCGTACACTTGGTATTAGTGGCGCCCGCGCTGTTTAATTAAAATTTACTCGAGTTTTGCGGGGACGTAGTATACTTACTAGATAAAAAAATCATAACTTTTAATAGAGACTAATCGACGCACATGTTCCTGATTAACATTTCCAATAGTTTTATAATCATTAAGACCAATCGTACTTAATAATTACACGGTAAATTCCCATTCTCACGTAGCTTTAATTTTCGTCAGATTATTTAAATAGGTACGCAGTTTTCTGCATGTAGTTGTGGTGCAGAATATTCCAACTACATGAATATATTTTTTACAATTCCAACTCATACAACTCTTGCAATACAACATAGCAAGAGTATATTCTTCAAACGTTATCAGCCCCGCTAGAGTTAATTCACCCTACTACGCGGTAAAGAGCGTCATTTCCATAATACGAATACAAACAGGCTGACAGCGAAACCTAAACGGTGAAAGTTCTGTGCATCTGAAATATCTAAAGGCTATTTCCTAGTTGCTTACACACGATTGCTAATGACCATTATGCTTTCAATGAATGCAAATAATCTAAAAATAAATGCAGGGCTAAGGGAACAGAAATGCAATTCAACTTTCTCTCAACAGTTGAAATGCATTTAGATTAGGATAATGGACTGAGACATCGAGAACGTTTAATTTCAAGCAAGTGGAATTCGTTGAGCAAACATTTGGTTTTTACGTGGTAAAATCTATACGGGTACTATTGTGAAACCATTTAACTGAAAGTGTGAGACATTTTACGTCACTTGCATCTAATTAATTTAGACGATGAAATACTTTCCGTGAAAGTAGTTGGCAAATCATGCTACTTTGGGAGACATAAAGAAAAAAAATTGTAATAAATGTATGATCAAAATTCGATTGAAATTGCGGTGTAACTATTTAGTACCACTCGGCCATAGTTACGGGGCGGGGCTGTAATAGGGGTCAACCAATATTAGACAATAGTACCAACTTTGGCATACAATTTTGAGCAAATCCTAAATCGCAATTTCACAATACATTAAGCCCGGTAGCATTGTGGTACACTTCAAAACTTAAAACGCAGTCGCTTCGCAGGTGGTAAGATCTCTCCATTCCTGTGCAATGTTATCACTTCCCCGCACTATAAACTTCTCTGCGTGTATACTTTACGATATCTAAATACAGTATCAACTTGTTTATTTAATATCGGACTGTGAACTGTAACTGTGACGGAGCCCATTAAAAGGTTAATTAAAATTGAAACTTTACAGCCTGTTCATGAAATATATATGGCAGCAAGCAAACGTCAATCAATCATTATGATTAAACACTTGATGTTACACGTGCGTATATTGCAATGCTAACCCGATTGCATAAAATAATGTCTTTTAGTTATTTTTTAAATATCAACTTCGTTCCGCACGATAGCTGATAATTATTGTTGGACTATGGAAAAAATTAGAGTGCTAATTTTAATATTTTTGTAAATCATTACGTAGTATAAAACATAGTCGCTTCCCGCTGTCTGTCCCTATGTACGTAACGGTTTTGGTGTGTTTTTTTTATTAAAAAGAAATTTGATATGTATAAAAACATAGATATTGGTCCACCCGTGCGAAGCTGGGACGGGCTGCTAGTCTTATTCTAAATCAAACATGAATACCAATTGATTAGCCCTTATGAACGTCCATCCCTATTAGGTCCAAAATGGAAAACTAGAAATAAGATAGAGGAAATGGAAACGACAACGAATACATACAAATTTTAGAAGGATATCTTGAAGATACTGAGAGAAATTACAAAAAAAACAAGTTTAGAAATTAAAATTGTTCCGTGTTTAAACAAAGTGTCGAGATATGGACAAGTGCTCGTGGTTATTAATTTACCAATTTTGTAAATTTTCCTATAAGCAAAATTGAAATAAAATATACATACTCCGTAATATCTAAGAATGACGGAACAACTAACATACCTATACCTGGTTGTCGAAACATGTTTTAGTACTATTAAAAGCTACATTTAAAAAACATATTATATTACTGGCCTCTTGTAGTGAAATGATAAGGAGAAATAAAGGTTCTCCAAACATCCGTATACATAGTAGAAGAACCTTAATTAACAACCTTCACTATTACCTATGGTTACCGTCACTAACGCCGTGACATCCTACTAGGTGGTAGAGTCTCACAGCGGCTCACCCGGATTGGTATCACCGCCTTACTTATTCCTGCCGCCATAACGTCATGACGTATTCCGGTTTGCAGGGTAAGGTAGCCGGTAAACTTACTTTTGCTCGAGGCCTAACATCCCGGCCTCAGGTTGGCAACGCACCATTACCACCTTTGGTGTCTCTAGGCGTCGGGAATTTCTTACCATCAGAAAATCCGTCTGCTTGTTTGCCTTCCAATATCATAAAAAAACACTCGGCACAGAACAGCGACGCGGACGTACCTACAATATCTATAGTGTCAATAGGCTACGGTCCTCTGTTACCGTCAGGGGAGCCGCATACTTGTTCGCTGTGTTTTGCCATAAAAATGTACACAACTTGCAGGTAAACACCAAAGATGTTACTAATGTGTTGTCAACCCGAGGCTAGAACAAAACTTAGAGTTTATATACATCTATCTCATTTATTATTATCCAATTGAATTAACATTATATCCAAACCAAACCTCGACCCCAATTAACATTAGGTACTGTGAATTCAAACAAACAATTTAAATGAAACCGTGTCTGTCCTTCTTTCACACCACGTCGGAGGGGCGTTACGGTGTGATGTTCGCGTGTGGTGATGGAAAGTCAGTTGGTAAGTGTCGCGGGATACTGTTAATCCCAATAAGAGAAAGGGTTCCAGCAGGAAAGGTAAATAGCACAGATGGGTGGGCGCAGCCGCTCGCATCGTAATGAAAAGTTTAGAGATATCAAACTTGATTGATGAATAGCAAGATTTAGCTTAGACTTAGACAAGAACCTATTTTCTCCAATAACAAGCGTACACATGGATTGTTACAAGTCGACGCTATCGGAAATCTGATCACGTACCAATAATGGAAGTCAACAATTGCCTTAAAAGCGATCATCTAATCGATCAGCATAGCAATGAGGCGTGACATTGTGTTTCTTGATAACGAGCCGTCCGTCCGCTGGCTGCCGGAGATAGCCATAGAGAGCCGGCCGGCGAGCTGGCGTACCTACTTGCGCCAAATACAATATTGAACACTGGAATTGCAAATTATTTTTTATTTAAAAAAGAAAAGTCGTAGAAAAACGTACACTCCCTGTTACTTCACCATTAATTCGAAAGATTTTAACTTTATAATTTATCTTTACAAGCTAAACGTATTTGTAATAAGGTACTAGGTACCTGCCTCTTCAAACTAGAACACGCAAAAGAATAAGCATAGCAGTTATCAGTCGTTTCAATGTTTTAACAAATTAGATTTTAAGCAGACTACTTTCAGTTTGTTTAACCAAAGGTGATATTAGTTATTGTCACGTAACATATTTTTAGTTATTTTTTTATTTAGCCCATCAGTAAATACTTTATTTCTTTCTTAATACCAAACTATCATTCAATCACGTTAAAACAGCAACTATTTATATAAAACTAGCTGCGCCCCGCGGTTTCACCCGTGTAAGTCCCAATCCCGCGGGAACTCCGGGATAAAAAGTAGCCTATATGTTATTCTGGGTCTTCAGCTACCTACATACCAAATTTCATCGTAATCGGCTTTGTAGTTTTTGCGTGAAAGAGTAACAAACATCCATACATCCATACATACAAACTTTCGCATTTATAATATTAATAGGGCTAGCTGTACCTGTGACATCGTTCCCCGCTGTTTGCAATGATTTAAATAAGCAAATAGACATAAATCGTAACAGACCGACAAACTTTCGCATTCATAATATTATACATCAGCTTAAGACAAGCTGCATATTCAAATATTTTCCGACATTCCGGATTATATGTCTGTTATTTCTAAAATATACAACGGACAAAAGAACAAGAAACAATGCAGGTACGGTTCAGTAGATTCGTCGTGAGCTGCGGCCGGGATATGTGTAAGTATAGACAGAAACTGTCTTATCGATAAACAATGAGTAAAGTACGCCAAAGCTCAACCTCTTAATGTGGTCTAGCGGTTCAGTTGTTGGACTTGGGTTTGATTCCTGGGTCGGGCAACAAAAAGAAAATTGGGTTTTTTCCAATTTTCTAATAAAAAAATAACGATGCTCGGTATTGGATATATGTAGCCGGTAGGCGATAGGCTTGCCACCTTTCTCATTGTGGAACTTAGTGTCTCCAGCTAGTCGTGGGTGCCCTTGTTGTGTATCTGCCTAGCCCTTCGGGGACATGGGCGTGAAGATACGTTTTTTAAAATGTTTATTAATAAGACGGATACTGTAGAGTAGCACGCAGCAAATTGCTGTACAGCACGCTAACACCAGTGGTCTTGTTGGCATATATATTAATACCTGTGCTCGCCTGTTATGAGCGTCCTGGCAGAGACGCAGATAGTCTTTTTTATTTTATTCAGCAGAAAAATTCAATTCGTTTACCAATAACACCGTGACTATAGGATCAATTCGCAGTTTTATGACTACCCCTGCTCACCTCGGAGGTCATATCAAAATTGCTCGTCACTGTCGAGTTCCAGTCTTGACGATGGGGTTGACGGTAAACTTACTGTCTTCCGATCTTATAAAAGTTTGCTAACCTCAAACCTATGCCTTGTTTCGATAATCTCCACCAGACAAGTTGGACAACTATCCAACAAGAACGTGTTATTGTTTCATTCTTAAAAAGACAGCTATCGTGTACGGAGACTCGGTGAGATTTACATCCCATTATATCGTTACGGTAACAATAGAACCAGTTAGCAAAATACTCCAAACTCTACATACAATAGACTCAAGTTTATGTAATATACTTTTTTTACATACTTCTTAATTAGTACTAAATGAGAGATTATAATCTAATACCTGCGAAATCGTTCTCACCATTCGTCTTGTTTTTGCGTCCTGAATAGTGTTTTGCCGAGTGTAAGGGAGATAATATTGTTCTACTAGAGGAGAAGGAGGAGGCAAGTAATCATTGTTGGTACAAAAAATAAAAATTTACTGTACCTGAAATTATCAGGGGCGTAACATATTTTGAAAATTCATCTAATTAGCAGCACATTTTCTTGCAACAACAGCTTCGATTCAAGTTTGATTTTCATATTATTGTATACCTGCGTTTGAGGTGATTAAGTATACAGATACTACATATCTATGACTGGAATTATGCAATATTTTTATATAGTGTAAATGTATACAATACATACATCTATATTATATAATGTAGATGTATTCTACTACGTGCTGTGTGCACTCTGTACTAAGACTACAAAGCGTGTGTACGGGTATAAAGCGACATATCATTATCATTAATGTTAGTATTGGCGTCGGCCGTCAAACAAGGTGTTGTCAGCATGATTGCTAATCTTGTATTTAGAGAAATGGGTCTCAAGGTTTATATCATTGAAAATGAGAATGCGTATGGATGACCAAGTGCCTTGATCCTTGCATACGATGCTTTAATTTTACCATAATCAAGCGGTTCGGCGGTTACACGATCTATTAAAATCCGTGCAAAACTTGCTGCCAGAAAAGTTAGACCGACATTTTTATTGTTTGGACGCAATCTCATTGCCGAGATTTAAGATTGTGTGTCTACGGCGGTAAGAGTAGGTAGTGCAATAGTGCCAACGGTCAAGCTGCTACCAATAAATTAAAAAAACTTAGCTATACTGCGTTTAATTATAAAAACAAATTTCTTTAAGTGACCAAAATGATTAAGATGCAATTTGATGTCATGTTGTCTTGGTTGTTTTGAAATTATTTGTGCGTAATAATACCGAAAACGATTGGATGCCGAATATAGAATAATTATTTAAATTATATCTGAGTATTTGTCGCGAAGGAAGCTTAAGACAATATTAGTTGAATTTCAAGCACATTATAGAAAGACTAAAATATTAAATGTTTTTTTAAATAATACTACTATTGAAAATGTAGATTTTACCTAGGAATAAAATTGATAAATTTTGTAATTGAAAGTCCCATATTGATTCACTTTGTAACAAAATTGATAGGTTTATATACGTGTTAAGACGAATAAGAGAAGTGTCAGGCTTAAGAGCATCTCTTTTAGCATATCATGGGTATGTTTTTACCGTTTTGCAATATGTTATTCCTATTTGGGGAAATTTTGTAGAACTAAGAAAATTATTATTGAAAGAAAATTGTTTAATTCTCTATCTAATTAGAATCTTTAGAGTTCAAAAGGAGTGTGTAAGAGCGATATGTAGTGTTTATCAGTTGAATTCATTATTCATGCAAGCCACTTTATAAGTCTCTCAAAATATTACCTTTACCTTGTTTATATATTGTGGCTGTATGTGTATTTGTAAAACAAAACATCATCATTTGTTTCAAACAAATGCTAAAGTCCAAGGTTTATCACCTTTTAGAAATAGTGGGAAACTCCATGTGTTTAACCAAAAGCTCAATATTTGAAAAAATTAATATATATTACATGTCCATTCGTATATACATCATACTACCAGATTCTTGATAATCTTAAATCACTGTCATTAAAAAGATTTCAAAAGAAAGTATTTGACTTGTTATTAGAGAAAACATATCACAGTGTTAAAGATCTTCTTGCAGACAAGCACAAATAATATAATGTTTGTAATAATAATAATAATAATTTATTATAAGTAGTGTTCGCCCGTTCGTCGAAATTCGACAAAAACATTGCGTTCTACACTTCTCCTACACATAATTTTCGTAGAGAAGGGTCCAACATTTTTCTTCACGTATTAATATATAGATTCAGAAAGCGGGCTTGCCGAGGAGACGTTTCGCCGTTTCTTCTCCTGTCTGGCTATGTTTAGAAACGGTGGTACTACAAGGTTGATAGGCTACAGTCGTGGCTGCCGGGGAGTTTGTTTCGCCGTTTTTTCTCCCGACTGGCTAGGTTTGGAAATGCCGGTAGTTTACGGTAGACAGGGTTAAATTTATTTACATTTTAAAATTATTTGTAATTTATAATTCAAATTATAATAAATATAAAACTATTTTTTGTATGAACATTAACCATTGTGTAGATAACTAAATAATTACTTTTATTTTCTTATATTTATATTGAGAATACAATCCAGAATATATTGGAAAGCTTAAATAATTTTGTAAAAACTTCAACACTCATTTTCCTCAAATAAATATATTTTCTTTTCTTTTTTTTCTTAAAAGAACCCAACACAACAACATCACGGATCTTGTTGCCGACATGGTTGTATGTCATGTCAACATTGTATAGTACGTATTGCGTGAATTGGCTAATATATGACTATTTATTACATTTAAGTTTTTTCCCCTTTAGTTATATTGCGATCTTCTGTAATGAAGACACAAGCATTTGACTGTTATTTAATTCATTTAAAAAAAACTACCTCAATGCAGTTCAACAAGAAAGTGTTCGAACTTATATATAATATAATTCACCTGTTTTGTGGTCATTTAAAGTTGGGTGGGCGTGTTAAAGAATGTCACCAATGCATACACAAACTTATTACAAAGTCTAGTCATTTGACGTCATACATTTGTACTCTTTTAGGATGGAGTGTTTTTGAAAAAAGTCTAAATGATTCGTAACATGCAAAAAAAACTTCGTTCGTGATTTCCCCTTACTTGAAAATGTGTTAGATTTTATACGCAATTTTGATAAATGTCTGCCGATTGGTGTTGGTGTCCTACTAACCCACAGAGCAGTAGTTGACGTTCATACTGTTTCATAGTACCACTCTCTGAAGCAATTCGTTAGTTACCGGCCGAGAGGAAATGACTGACGAAATATTCTATCTGGCTCTACAGCATTTCAACCATTCTTATTGCCATAACGTCCGAGCTCATATCGATACTTCGTTCGGTAGGCTGATGCTAGTATGATGGACCTGTGTCCAGTCATACCCACCTGACATACGGACACCTCTAGGTTTTCCAGCTGCGGAGACTGTGAGTGTTTTGTAAAGTGTTACTTTTTTACTTTGTGTTGGTTGTAGTGTAAGTGTAACAGTAACGGCACCGTACCTGCAGCGGAGTGAATGCGACGGAGGAGGCGGTGCCGGAGACGTGCCGGCGGACGGAGGTGGCGCCGCCGTACTGCTGGTTCTGCTTCGCCAGGTTCTTCTGCAGCGTCTTGCTGATGCGCACTTTGGTCTTCTCATCTATCTGTGGCAGTCGAACTCGTCCGGTTCCTGACTTCCCGATCGCACCACGCGTGTACCCTAAGTCTTCCTGATATGCGTCATCTTCAATCTGCAAGAAATTGTATAATTAATTTCAATTTTTTTTTATAATATTGGAAGGCAAACAAGCAGACGGATTTCCTGATAGATAGAAACTCACGCCACCTAGAGACACCAAAGGTGGTAATGGTGCGTTGCCAACCTGAGGCCGGGATGTTAGACCTCGAGCCAAAGTAAGTTTACCGGCTACCTTACCCTCCGAACCGGAAAACGTCATTAAGTTATGGCGGCAGGAATAGGTAAGGCGGTGGTACCAATCCGGGCAAGTAAGATGGTACGGTGTTAGTGACGGTGAGCCTATGCTCGCCTTTTACGAGCTTCCTGCCAGGAAGGTAGATGGTCTATTCTACATTGGAGCCCGGACCAACACGGCGTAAATAATTGTTTATTTTTTTATTACGTATCGTTGTTGTTGGAAACGCCATTTGTTGAAGGGAATCAAGGAACTCTACTTTTGGTAAAAATCTCAAATTGGATAAAGACTTGCAGAGTTAAGTATTTTATTTTATTTCTGCCACTTGTATTGTATGTTGCAAACACGGAAGCTCGTGCTTGCTATAGTCGTGTTACAATTTAGAGATTGGTCCAGTTGTCATATTAGATCAAGATACATCTGACATCTGAGGGGTCAAAAGGGGAAACTAATATAGAACCGTGATTTTGGTCTCGTTAAGAGCTGAGGGAGGAAAATGTCCAAAACGTCAATACAGAAGTAGCAGAGGCATATTTCCTAATTATTGGCTTCAATAAGAAGTTTCAAGTATTTATTTTGTCATTACCCGTTTTATCTTTAAATATTAATAATGTCGTAATATTTCATAAATCGTGTTTTGCAATAGATATTGTTTTGCTATTATATTCCTCTCTAAATCCATAGCCAATGTTTAAGTATCGTCACGTACTCCGGCTATAATATAGTATTCGTACCATAAACAACAGTTGGCCATTAGCTCTGAAAGCTTGATGGCTCGTAATGACCGCCTCCGTATGTTGTCTAAGGCATTCGCATGTAAAGTAACCATGAGTTTTATTTTATTTGGGAAAACATGAGACATAATATAGTGTCATGGGGCAATAGTTGGAAATCTCAGCGAAACTAGACAAATTTTAGATCCATGTAATAAACGTTTATGCTAACTATATGAGCTGATTTTTTTTTTCATACTTTGAAAAAGATTTTACCCGACATTTTACGTTTGTTTTTTTTTATTATCAGGGTTTTGTTAATTAATCTCGTATTCATATAACATAGTTAAAGTATTCGTTGATATGAATTATGATGTTACTAAGAATTATACAACTAAGTTGTAAATTTATGACGTCGATAAGAGTATATTATGTACCTACGTCGAATAAACTGATTTGATTTCACAAAAAGATAAACTACTCGGTTCTCAATCCAACGCTTAATTTTTTTTATGTTAGACAACGCAACGCGTAACTTCTTGAGGATTGATAACTGCTGTGGGAAACACCTAAGAACTGTTGCAAAGAATAAAAACAGAATAAATGAACTCGTCTTATCATTATGTTTTCATTTTTAGCACTACCGCAAGGGACTTGGCGTGAAGATATGTGTGTGTTTTAGATGAGTATAAAGTGGATAATTTATTACCTATAAATTTTATGGTAAACTAGCTGTTGCCCGCGTGAATGGTCCCACAGACACATTTTTTTCGGCCGAGATATCCGTCATGTGTGTGCCAAATTTTATAAAAATCGGTAGAACAGTTTTAGCGTAAAGAAGTATCAAACAAACATACAAACTTTCGCATTTATAATATTAATAAGATGGTTTAGGATTTTTTTAAGGTGTAATTAAAATTCGTATTTTAATACACCTAGCTCGGGTTTCTTCAGACATTATGTAATGGGCTTTAAATATAAAGTTAACTATACAATAAACAACAGTGATAATGACCGCCTTGACCGACTCGTTGGTCTTGTAGCTAGTGTGCATGCCTAACTACACCGACCAATAGCAAGGCTCGGGTTCAATTTCCAACGGGGGCAGGCATTTATGTGATAAACATTTAGATGGTGGCATTTCCGGACCTGGGTGTTAATTAAATTTTTTCTGGTATCTATTTAACTATTTCTATGTAGTAGACTCGTTGACTAATACCCATAACATAAGCATATAATTTGCTTACTTTAGGGTTAGATTCAATTTTTGTAATTTGTCCAGATATATTTATCCAAGTATTTTATTTAAGTATAATGTCATTTTTGTAAGAGTGAAATACACAAGTACACGTATAAATGTTTGTGTTTTGCAAAGTGTAACGTCTTATTGTTTCTTAAATATGGTTTAAGTAGTGAAGCCGCTAGTCTCAAAATAAAATGTGAAAACATTCGCGAGTTACCTGATAATAAAAGTTACGTTAACGTTTGTATTTCTAAATTTGGGTGTTCAACACCCAGATCACAATGGATCCTGAGGTATGAATATAATTTGTGGACTTGTCCTGTATCGCACATACGAATATGGCAACACTACTCGTGCAACGAACTGGGCCGGTAGACACGCGCTTCACCAGGTCGTGTTCCGGTCTATTTGCACTGCGCAAAAAAACTACCGCTGTTTGCGATTTGAAATTCAACTCATCTGCCGCAGGCCGCCGAGCGTGACGTCACATATTTATGGATTCCACGAATCTCTTACAACGGCACCGACATATCGCGATAATTGTTACAGTAACATTACCTACATTAAACAACAAGTGGCTGATGTTGTGTTTCTATTGTTTTGATTTTAAAAGACACCTATTTTCAATGTACTCTAACAACAACAAAATACTCTTCATCGTAATCTCAGTTGTTTATATTAACTTTTTATTTATATTAATATTATAAAAAGCTGACGAGTTTGTTTGTTTGTAAGTTTGCTTGCACGACGCGCTAACCTCAGGAACTATGGGTCCGATTTGAAAAACTATTTTAATGATAGATAGGTAGATAGACAGACAAAACATGCTTGACGGCATTTTGAATATTTTTTATCATTAAACCAACACATTGCCCGCGACTTCGCCAACACGTTGAAGTGCCTTTTTGTAGCTAGTGGTGGGACCGAAACATTTTTCCACAACATTATCTTATATTATACTTATACTTATCCTTAATCTTGACCCGAACGATGTAAGCTACTAATACACAAAATTTGTTAAAAATTCCGTTTACTAGTTTTCAAATCAAAAGTAAACAGAAAAACCCACAAGATATGTATTAGCCCCTCTCTTTTTAGGCACTGTATCCCGTGTGCTGCATGTAGCACTAATTGCTTTTAAACAATATATCATGTAAAGATTTAATTTAATTAAATATAATATTATAGATATACGTTACATTTAGGAATAAGGCCTTAGCATAAACAGTCATATCATATTTCATGCCGTTAATTTACTAATATTAGAAATAATTTAATTTAGCCAGTTTTTAGTGAAAATATATTTTCGTGACAAGGTTTTTTTCTCAGCAGTACACAGAATTGTTATTCAAGACGTATCAAATAAGACCGGATTATGTTGGGAACTTCAGGCGTTCCTATGACCAGCTTCATCATCAAATCTTTGTTACTATTTCATATTTGAACCCAACTCGATCAAGTTATGTTGTTATGTTTATTACCAAGTTTCTATGGCCACTTTCTAGCTATCAGACCCTGATTACCTCCTAGAACCAACGTTCTCAAGAACGATCAAAAGATTGCAATCTGATTCAGCTCAATCGGTAACTGAGAAGTGGATCAAATATGACTTATGTTTTCATCCTAAACGTCGGTACAGGTGAAACCAAACAAAAAGTTGTAGTCAATAACAAAATGTGATACAGTATCACGTAATACCATGTGTATATATTGCAGACAATTAATGTGATATTAAATAGGTGATTGCGCGTGATTCCAATTCGAAAAACTAAACAGTTTAATTCATATTATGTATATAGATAATCTCTTGGGGGGTTTAACAACTACATCAACTTCTTCCAATTTAAATAGTCAAACACTTCGCATTTTGAATTTAGCTGCAGCCGCGTTTAGGTTTCAATAGTACTGAAAAATCTGATTACGTAC
>NJDD01010599.1:32983-45113 GCA_002245505.1 Calephelis nemesis
ATGTTTACTACTAAGTTTCTATGTCCACTTTCTAGCTATCAGACCCTGATTACCTCCTAGAACCAACGTACTCAAGAACGATCGAAAGAATGCAATCCGATTCAGCTCAATCGGTGACTGAGAAGTGGATCAAATATGACTTAATTTTCCACCCCAAACGTCGGTATAGGTGAAACCAAAAAAAAGTTGTAGTCAATAACAAAATTGAAAACAAAATGTGATACAGTATCACGTAATACCATGTGTATATATTGCAGACAATTAATGCATAGGTGTTTGCGCGTGATTCCAATTCGTTTTATTCATATTATGTATATAGATAATCTCCTGGGGGGTTTAACAACTACATCAACTTCTTCCAATTTAAATAGTCAAACACTTCGCATTTTGAATTTAGCTGCAACCGCGTTTAGGTTTCAATAATACTGAAAAATCTGATTACGTACAAAACGTTTCAATGTTAAAATTAGCACACCGGAGCGCGTTGTACGGTGGCAATGTAGTAACCGCCCTACAGAAACATACGTACATGTAGACTGGACATTGCATTCGTTGATATGTGCGATTGTAGTTTTTCATTTCCCGATGGTGAGCCTCTAACGCAAGTTTACCGGCTATCTTACTAAGTGGTAGGAAAAGATGTGAAGGTGGTACCAGTCCCGCCCAGTCATCCATTATAGGACTTCTTTTGTTATTTCCATTCATTTGCTTATTTGTATTGATGAGATTGCTATAACACAAATACTTCTCGCTTGTTCACACCAGCTTTAACACCTTTCTATAGCAGCCTACGATGTGCCAATTAGAAAATAATGGTGCTAATTATTTAGTTACGCAACGTGTTCTGTGGCTCTATAACTTGGCATATGTCTAACATTCAACAGATACTCTGCAATGCATTTATTAATTGAAAAGAATTTTTATTGATAAGTAACTATAAAATATTTTTTATTAGGTACTTATAATAAAACTAAAGAAAAGTTAATTCCGTACATATAAGATATTAAAAAAATAGATGCAGACGGATTCACCTGAGTACAAAGTGACAATAGAAAACATTTTTAGATTTTTCTGTCATGACCGCGATGGACTACGAGCCTACTGAACCGATCGTAACTAAATTTGACAGGTAGGTAGAAACTTTATGTTGCAAGGAAGATAATAAACACTTCCCTCTCACTAGGTAGCCGTGGAAGAAGAGTAAAAGGCAAAACATGAATTTACATTCAGTAACGCGTAGGGAATTTTAAATATCTTCACGCAAATCTCCCCGAAAAGATAGGCAGAGGCACAACCAGGGCACCTACGATTAACTGAAGACACTAAGTCCAACAATGTTATAAGTGGCAAGCCTTTTTTAAATTAAAAAAATGGATTTTCAATATTATGTGCTTCACAGATTTTTACAAGTCATAAGTTTTATTCATAGTTTAGAAATTAGAGACGTAACAATACTCAGTATAAAGTGACCGAATAACTTAAAATCCGGAATGGCAAGAAAAATTTGAACATACAGGTCGTCTTAAATGTACACTTCATACATATATATTCAAACTAAGTCCCCCTGCAGGATAAGTAGAGAGTATTGAGTGGCAAGTGAACGAAGTTCGCCGAGTCGGCTATTCTTGCATATAAGCGAACGACCGATTCCTGGGCAGCAGAAAACACAAGCCACCTGAATAATTAAAGGTATTCGCAATCACATCCTGACATTTCAAGACTTAAGTGGTACAGAAAAAACTAGTATATTTTTAAATATATTTAACCAATTTTTGACCCCTTTCCAAACAAATTCTTATAAAGATAAATAAACAATTGGAGCATATCCATTTTAATTGCCTTTCACTAAAACTGAGATCTGTTTTCTCGCTTTAACGTACCTATGTATTAAATTAATATTTAATTCTTAAGATTAAACAAACGTTGATTCGCGCTCATTTCTTTACACGACTAACTAAATGAGACGAAAGCCAGTGAAAGTTTTTTTTTTCTATATAACGAATACACCAAAAACTTAGCTAGGGAATTGTTGATTTTATAAAATAATGAGCAGAGCAACAGCAATCACTTATATATATAAATCAATATTATAAGATATAAAGTCTATTTCATAAGATGTTCAAACTGTAATTACATAATAACAATAATAAAAATAGAAATTCTAGCTGAAGAAACTTACCAATTCTTGTAATTCAGTTTACTTTTACCATGTAATGTCATTTGCTCCACGTGATTATGTGTTCATTATGTATGACGTTAGTGATTGATCATCAAAAGTTAAAGTACCAATAAAACCGGCCAAGTGCGAGTCGGACTTGCGCACGAAGAGTTCCGTACTATCATCAAGTAGTAAGTTGCAAACTTATAGGTAGGTTATCGATACACATCCGGGCAGCATAACGACGCTCGCGCAAAACGCGTGGCTATGGCTCGTGCCGAGATGTTACCTCCTCCGCTACCAGCGTGGTCGTTACTTAGCAACCACCTTGCGCTTGCGCCACCAACACACCGCGGCGCTCGCACAGCGTTTAGATGCACGGATTATTTTAATTTTGTGAGTTTTTATGTATGGAATAAGGTATTTTTTATATAGTTCATATATTTCTAAGTATTCACTTACAAATATTCAAGTTTTATCCTGTTTATTAAGATCGAGTAAAAATTGATTAAAATTACGTTTGCTGAATGGGAGCCCGTCTTTAATATTTATTATTTTATATACATTCACAATATTTCTTATTTATTACATTTATATTTTTAACAAATAAAAATATTAAAAATATAAATATATTAATATTTGAAAAATTGTAACGAATTGTAGTTTTTTACTTTATGGAACCCCCAAGAAAAAATATTATATTGTTATTTAATTATCTATTTTGCAAGGTAATATACAAGTAAATTTTCAGTGAAAATTTAAAACGTCTTAAAAAACTCGTTTATTATATGGGGACCCCCTGAATATTTTTTTTCAGTTTTTAGCATTTGTTATAGCGGCAACGGAAATACATCATTTGTAAAAATTTCAAAAAATGCAGCTATCACGGTTTATAAAATAAAGCCTGGAGACAGATAAACAGACAGACATTGGAGGCTTAGCAATAAGGTTCCGTTTTTACCCTTTGAGTACGGAACCCCAAAAACTAAGAAAATTTTTATCAAAACAGGTATTACATTGTCATTTCAACAGCAGTTAAAGTAATAATTTAATTAAAACAGATAAAATTCATTGAAATGGATTTGTGCTAAACAAAGCCGAAACAAGCAATATTTTTTTCCACGATTACACAATACGACGTACCTGAACGATTCATAGATAACGTAAAGTCTGTTTTTCCCTAGGAGTCCAATTTGGTAAACAAACACCACTTGATAGAAAAACATCAAAGTTTCACATTAATCTCACGCACTGAACTAAAATATATTATTAGTTTTACATATTCAAAACTTAGTTACGGTATGTTTAACACTGAAATCTGTTTCGAATTCATCAATTTAACACATAAAATATTTAAAAAAATATTAGAAATTGAAATATATTTGCATAGATAAGTAACACAATATGAACTTGACATATAGAACTTTAGATTGTCTATGAAATTTATAGACATGGGCAATGATGAATGCATTTTAATAATAAATTGAATGATTCTTTTGCAACGACAAACCGTTTTGAAATTAAAATAGCTTGTAATTCTTTTGTAAACAGTTTAGATCTTCAAATTTTGTTTTGTGGAAGGCATTTTTTTGGAAAATAAAGGCTTCCAATCGATTTTAAGTAATCGACTCCAAGAAATAATTAAAAATCAGTCAATCAAATACATTGTTAGATTGTGAAATTCTATGTTCTTGTTTTTCCTTGGGGGTTCCATAAAGTAAAAAACTACAATTCGTTACAATTTTTCAAATCAGCCATATGCATTACGTATGATATCAATAGTTATAAACCTCAGTTGTAGTTGATAGTTTTAGCAATAAAATAGTTTTGAATTTGTTATGATATTACATATAATTTACGAACACTTTTACCGAGAACGAAATTTATTTGCACAGGTAAAAAGTAAACTATGACATTAAAAATGCAGGTTTATTGACTGGATCTTTTTTCAAGATAAATACCCTAAAATTAGAATTTATATAGGAAAATATTTATAATTTTGATGAATATTAAATTTAATATATCGACTTCAATTAATCGATTCTAAGGAATAGTCAGGTGTTTTAGATCGTTTGTTGTCATTTGTCTAGTGGCCTCGCCTGTATATTACGAGTGTTAAAGTGTTAGGATTTTTAACCTCATTTGGTTTTACAGAGAAAATATCCGAAAAATTCATTATGCACTTTTTTAAATCGTAAAACAAATTATGATACCTAGCTGGCAAGTGACAACTGACATATGCAATAAACCCCACTAAACAAAATAATTAGCATCGCTAAACATGATCAAGGGAGTGTTTAACTTTGACAGATAGTTAAATACGTTTAGCATGATATTTCGTACCTCATATCTTCGGACTTAATCCCTCTCGTAGTTGTCTCCTTACCCCCTTAAGGAGGCTTAAGGAGGCAGGTAGAAGGTACCGGGGCGGTAGCCCCTTGACCTTGGGTGTCAATCGCTGGCTGCTACAGCAGCCAGGTCCCTTGGTTGGGAATTTCGTCCCGAGGTCTAGTCCGGTAGTTTCGCCCACCTCCAGCACCACCCCCGATCTTCACGTCACCCCGTGCGACTTAAGTCTCAAGGACCTAAGTCCCACTTGTCTAACATATTTTATAAATAAATAAAAAAATCTGCAACACACACGCACTCACGTCGAAACATGTCTCTTTATATTCCCTCTAGGGTTGCCAATTTTTTTTACGAAAAAAGAGATATAGAAGATCCTGGAGTTGGAAGAGTGTTTGAACAAGTTACGCTGGGACGTTGTGGGATTATCTGAAGTCCGAAGATAGGGAGAGGACTCGAAAATCCTAAAGTCCGGTAACTTGTTCTACTACCGGAAAGGTGACGCCCTGTCCCAGGGCAGTGTCGGGTTTATCATCCGGAGGTCACTCATCAACAACGTGGAGGCGATCACGAGTGTGTCGACAAGGGTGGCGTACCTGATACTCAGAATTACCAAACGGTATTCGCTGATGGTCATACAGGTCTACGTCCCGACATCGGAGCACTCTGACGACGAGGTGGAAGCGATGTACGAGGACATATCGAAAGCAATCCATACCTCCAAAACGTACTACACGGTGGTGATGTATGAAATCATGTAGGTATTTTTGAAAAATGGTAAAACGAATAAAAAATTAATAACTGGATTGAATTTAACTGTGTTTTCGATATGACGGTGTACCGTCATAAATTAATTTAAGGTAAATTTAAAGTAATGTTTAGCCTAAATAAAGAAAGTGAAATATATAAAATCAAAGGAATTCCTTTAGTTCTAATTTTTATTTTTCAAAAACGTTTGAAACTAATTTTCCTGTAAGTACCTCGAATTTTAAACAGCGTTAAAACTTAATCATATAGGTACATAGAAAAAAATGTGAAAACGCATAAATATGAACGGCAGGAATAATTTCAACTGTGTTTTTAATAGAAAGACTAGCTGGCCCGGCAGACGGTGCTCTGCTATTTGTTTTTGCTATGATTCACCCTCATCACTTAGGGTTATTAAAAATAGATGTGAGCCGATTCTCAGACCTACTCATTATGCTCACAATATTTCTTGAGAATCGGTTAAGCCGTTTCGGAGGAAAACAGGAACGAACATTGTGACACGAGAATTTTATATATAAGATATAATTTTTAGCCCAAAAAAAAGGATTTAAAGGTATGAATTCACTAAAGCAAATACAAAAACGTTAAAACTCTACTCAGATATTAAACAGCAATAATTTTAATCATTTTCATCGACTGATTACGGTAGTTTTTTTATCGATTTCAAAGTTTTAGCAAATGAAATTTGTAAACATAAATTGCATATTACCCTGTTCAGAATTTCTTAATATCATGCAAGCAAGCACGGTAAGAACAAAAAAAAAGTGAGGTATACTCTGCCAGTATAAGGAATAAAAATAATCTTGCTGCACCAACATAGCTCGCCTCCACCGATTGAGATATTCTTTCCTTGGCTAATATAAACGATTTTACATTAAACTATATTCCCATTGCACTAGGCAAATAGAGCATTTTGCTTGACCATCGAACCTCTTTATATATCACAATATAGACACAATAAAATATGATAATGCGTACGTTTTTTTAATATCACGTTTGATTAGAATATGTTCAAAAATTCAATATCTTTTCCGTGTGAGGCACAAATATAGACTACGATGTTTATACTTTCATTGAACGCCTATTGAGAGAAGTTCTTGTGGATACATGCTTTTGTGATCATTTTTCAGTTTCAAGGGAATGGATCAAGTCTAAATATATTATGCTTATATGATGGCTAGGAAAACGAATCTATCTTAGACGACGCAGAAACAGGAATGTCAGAGGATTCAAATATTCAACAGTAGTGCGTTAGCAGTGCTCGACATACAGGGTAACGGAATCGTCCAGTTTTCTTAGACAATAGTATCTCTCGGACATAACGGGCACTCTGAATTGAAGGGTAAGCCAATACATATGACATAACGGGTCGCGCAGTCGCGGCGAGCCACTTGAATCATTCAGATGCAATAAGTTGTGCTGTTAAAATTGGTCACGCTAAGGTGAGGGATCGCACAGACGCGAGGGGTCTAGTCATCTGCAAGCAACGAATACATTTGACATAACAGGTCGCGCAGTCGCGGCGAGCCACTTAGATCGTTCAGACGCAACAGGTTAAGCTGGTAAAATCGGTCACTTTAAGTTGAGGGGTCGCACAGACGCGAGAGATTTTGTCACCTAAAAGCAAATTTAATATAACGGGTCGCGCAAACGCAGCGGGTCAGTCAAACGTGAATGATTACGGCTCAGGTGAGACTAATCACTCACGCAACAGGGCGTGTTGTGTCGAAAACAAATGGATCGAACACACACAGGGTGGGTTGTGACTAGTCAGAAGCAACGGATACATCTAACGTAGTGGTTGGTAGACTTGTAAGAAAAGTAACCAAATTACGTAAAGATTAATCGCCTGTATAGAATCAAAGCTTTAAGTCCAACGCACGCAAGATTAATGATGTTTGAGAATATCGAAATCTTTGTACTGATATATGTAATTTACAGTTAACTTAGAAACAGTGCACAGCTGTAGTAAAAAGTGTAACAGTAAGTTGTGTATATTTATGCGTTGTCTGTAGAAACATGATCAAAGTAAATAGTTGCGTTTCACCGATAGCGTGTTCTATTGACGCTCTTAATCTTTATTCAATATATTTATTTAAATGTTCGAAATTTAATTTCAAAAAGAAGAAGCCACAGGCCACAAGCAAAGCGTTTAGATAGATTACTCAACCGCTGTGGTTAACTCTAATGTGACTGATCACTTTCACACATGGGGTAGGACAAAGGTAGCGAATTGCTTTAGTCAGGTTTGAATGAGTTATATTATATTCTCACGACTGGTTTAGGTGTAACAAGTCGACAAACAGGTGCCCTGTGGTAGTGAGATGTTGTCCAACATACCATAAGTCACGCTGTCGGGACTTGACACACAACCAAGCTTGCGTCGCAGTAATGGTCCTAGTTTAATATTATGACTAGACGCAAACACGAATAAAAAATGTTTGTGGTGAAACAAGTTTAGCAGGGCTAAGATGTACAGGTTAGAAAATCTCCGTCTAG
The DNA here is from genome assembly GCA_002245505.1 of Calephelis nemesis. NCBI lineage: Eukaryota > Metazoa > Arthropoda > Insecta > Lepidoptera > Riodinidae > Calephelis > Calephelis nemesis. The sequence continues at coordinate 40,755 of NJDD01010599.1, forward strand.
CTTTTATCTATTGTCTGGCTTTTATCTTTTTTTTATTGTGTCTATTTATTCTATGTGATGTGTATTAGTATCGCTATTTGTTTGTTATTACATTAGATAATAAAATTAAGTTTTATATATAGATCAGTTTGTTTTTAACTTATTATCTTATCACTGAATAATTTGACCACCTCGTTAGTCGAGGGGCTAGCGAACACACCTAAAAATCGTGAGGCTCCGGGTTCGATTCCCGAACGGCCCCCGTTCGGGAATCGAACCCGGCATGAGTAAAATGAGAACTTAGATGCCTGCATTTCCAGGTCTGGGAGTTTATTGAATTTATTCTGATATGATATCTGATATGTATTTAAGTATTTCTATGTATTAGAATTGTTGACTAATACCCATGATACAAGCATACAATTTGCTTACTTTGTAGTTAGATTCAATTTGTGAAACTTGTCCAGGGATATTTATTATTATTCTCAATAAGTTGAGAAAGATCTCGTCGTAATGTAATATGTTGGACAATGATACAATGTATGCCTTATCATTGTTAGACCGTTTGATATTTAAAAAAAATATAATGTCAAATTATTTAAAGAATATACATTTATTTTTCCAAGTGTTATAAACATGGAACCACACATTATGCTAGACGGGAAGTGTTTTGATGAATCTGAGTTCAGAAATCTACTTTGACACAAAAAATTATAGTGTACACGTCTTAGCCAAGGCTGGTAACAGTTTTACTAGTAGAATCTGTTTATATACTCAACACAAGCAATTAAAATGTCTTGTCACTGATAGGATGTGACCGAAAGTTATGCATATAGTTATGCTAACTAATAAATCAGCTTTGCGTATAAAGCTTTTTTTTAGAAAGTACCTTAAAATCCTAGAACTTGAAGCTAAAGTAGCGTTTTACATTTAAAATAATATCGTGTTTAAACTAGTGCTGGAATGATAACGTTTCTGTGATGTTACCTAATCAATGTCAATGTTAAAAATTACTGATCGGATTTAAATGAAATTTCACAGAATTTTACTGTAGAAGTCTGCAATTTACAAAAAATGTATTATTTAACAGCAAGTATTGAATAAAGTGTATTTGATGAAAGCCAAAGAGCTGTTTTAAAAAGCGTGGTTCTCTCAAGTGGTGGTAATCTCAAGTGTGGTTATCTTCAAATTGACAGAAAGCGTTATGGAAAACTACTAGATAATAACAGTAGTTAAAAAACAATAGGAATTGTTTTGATGCACGAGTATTCCAGAAATTGTATTGAATGAATTGAGTGCTAGAACACATACTTGAGTACGTGTTCTAGCACTCATTCTGAATCCGAATCAGGTCACTTGTGAATTTTTGTAATCAGTATATTTATGATAAGAGAATTTTTATAACTTAAAATAATATATATATCAAAAGGGAACAAAAGTTGTAATGTCAACAATTAGAGACACGTGACTTGTGATTAATAAGTATAGACTATTGTAGGAAATACAGTTTTATATTGTTATCCCCACTATCATAACATCCACGGTTGTTATTATAGTATTCCAGTTTAGATAAAGTTCATATACGAGGCAGCCTTAATTTCCCAAATATTGCAAAGTGCAGATATAACGGCAAATAAAGGCAAATGAAACAAAGGGTCTGAACTACACTAACCATACATTTGCAAAGTTTATTTTATATACCTACCAGCAGGTACCACTGACTGTTTCGCGTGAAGTTTTAATAGCAACAAAATATGTTGACGAAAATAAAACATTAGTTATGACAACTGTTATGACAACTGAAATTTATAAATTTACCATCCTGATAGTTGTTGTAAAATCGTAAGGCGATGTCGACATTTTTCCAATACTGGCCATGTGTTTTACGTTAAAATTGGTTGTAAATTGCTGTTAAAAATCAGATGATTAGGTTATCGAGAAAAGTGTGTTTCAATTAATTTTAAACAGAATACTATTCTTACATTATCTATGTACATTATCTGCTGTGTGCTGAAATATTGTTAAATGGTTCACCAAGCAAAAGTAATAATACCTTACCATTATCACAACCCTGCGTTTCCATCTTTGAATTTTAAGGGATCACAATGCTGATATTTTTTAATCATTTTTCCAATTAATATCAAAGGAGGATTTTTATGCTGTAACGTATGGTCATAATAGAATCCCGCATTAACAAAAACATTCCTATTAAATCTTCTGAAAATGATTCTACTTTGAGCTTGACCCTGAGCGCTAGCTAATCTTCTCCCTTGCGTCTGTGTAAATATCTCCAAATCCCTCAAAGACACTTATCGGTCAGCCTGTTCCGCAAGTCTGTTGATTCTGGGTATGGAGTGACCATTGTCGAATGCTAGCAAGTGATCATAATCCACAAAAAGACTATTCTTGCCAACATTTTTTTAAAGTTTCCCTCGATTTCCCAAGGATTTCATCATCAGATCCTGACCTGGTGGCCATGGGACCACCTCTGAAATATACCCTTTAAAACAAAAAATCGATTTTCCATACGAACATTCATCACCTCTTTTAACCCATTCTCCCTCATTTTTTAGTGATAAAAGTAGCCTATATTCTTTCGTTTATCATAAAGTGTCTTAATATAAAGTTTCACTGTTACAGCTTTAAAAATGACGAATTTACATATGAACAGTCATCCCCTCGTTTTACCCATTCTCCCCCATTTTTTGCCATAAAAAGTAGCCTATGTTCTTTCGTTTATCATAAAGTGTCTAAATGCAAAGTTTCACTGTTACAGCTTTAAAAATGACGATTTCCATATGAACATTCATCCCCTCTTTTTACCCATTCTCCTTTATTTTTTCAATAAAAAAGTAGCCTATGTTGTTCCTCAGGGTCTATTCTATCTCGGTACCAAATTTCATCAAAATCGATTTACTGGTTAAAGCGTGAAAGCGTAACAGACAGACAGACAGACAAACAGAGTTACTTTTGCATTTATAATATTAAGTAGGGATATTAGTAGGGAAGTAGGGATTTCATTTCACGATCAGATCAATCGGATATTATCCGAGGGTGGTGTCAAGAGTCTCCGAAACCGGCGTGTTTGTATGAAAAGGGTAATGAATGTGAAGGAAGCAAGACAGGTTTGTCAGGATCGTGAGGTCTGGCACTCGATACTCTCTGCCTACCCCGTAAGGGACTTGGCGTGAAGATATGTATGTATGTATGTATGTATGAAGTAGGGATTTTTAACCAATTTTGCTACTATACGTGTATCATAATTTCTTTGTGTGTTTTTCGTTAATGATAAACTGATGTACGAGGTTCATTGTTATGGACTTATGGTAAAAAATACTGTTAAATATTTTTCCTATGCAAATTGTGCCACCACGTTAACCCTTATAAGGGTTGATTTTCAAAAAAACGCTTAGATATTTATCTAATAATTTGTATTGCAGAGCATTATTCCAGTGTCACGCAAAACATTTCAATAGAATTAAATTTCGAAAAACCCTGAAATACGTGTTTCATCATTTATTTTGTACTAAAAAGCATTAATTCAAAGTTTTATGCAAAAATGTGCAACAAAAATGTTTTTCTCATACATATTTTGCCACCCCTTTTAACCCTTTTAGGGATTAAATTTCCGAAAAATAATTTGCCTATGTCCTTTTCATGAATGCAAACTATCTACATACCAAATTTCAGCAAAATCGGTTGGGTGGTTTAGGTGTGAAAAGGTAACAGACAGACAGAGTTACTTTCGCATCCACAAAGTCATCTTCTATATATATAAAAATGAAACCCGTTTTCCTTGGTTACGGCATCGCGCGTGAATGGCTGGACCGATTTCACTCATTTTTTTTGTTGTATTTGTTATTATTACGAGAAGGTTCTTACGGAATAAAATATTAAAAAAATCTCTCGAAATTTTTGAAAAATGTATATTTAATTTTGCGTATTTTAAAAAACGCGCGTAACGAATGTCAATGTCATTCATAGCCATAGACTATATTGAATTGAAAGAGCATCGTTTGTTCGGAAACGTGGTTACTTAATTAAATTCGAGCATCATTTGTTCGGAAACGTAATAACATTGTAATTTTTCCCATACAAACTGAACGGGCGGTACGAAGTTCGCCGGGACAGCTAGTTTATAATATTAGTGTGGATGTAACATTTATAGACTGTAAAAATAAGCTCGAAAGTAAAGATGCTTGATCAGAGTGCGTAAAGAAATTCTTCGCTATGTGCAAACGCACAATGTAAAACTTCTGTCAAGGTGGTAGGTATGTATTAAGAAACTGCTTTTAACAAGTAGTTTGATTTATGTCTATGAAATACAAATTTGATGAGTCAAACCAAAAAATAAACTTTTAAATATATTTCATTTCAAAA
>NJDD01010609.1:0-32440 GCA_002245505.1 Calephelis nemesis
ACACATATTCCGCAAATAAATATATTTTCTTTCTTTTCTTTCTTTCTTTCTTTAAATGTTACTGGTATTATTTTATACTCAGGATCATAGATGTAGCAGTTTTATTATATGTGAGGAATAAGCCAACTAATACTCGGCTTTCGTGATCGTATGAGATAGACGTGCTCAACAGATATTATAGATGTTAGAGGTGCATCGCTATCTTGAGGTTGGAAAGTTAAGCCTACTGTGCAAGTCTATCGGCTACCATACCTTCCGGACTGGAACATGACAGAGTCATTACGGAGGCAGGCGTAAGTGAGGCAGTCGATCTCTATCCGACCAAGTTACTGAACAGCAATCTATCACTAGTATTTTTGTTGCTATTTATCTATGTATTTAATCACCTCAACTGCACTCGTATCTTACAAGCTGCCTTGCAGAAGCACTTGGCCTATCCTACTTAGCAGACCCGGATTGATACGAGAAAATAAGGACATATTTATAATGATAATTATAATATTCAGACCCATGGATGTACAACTGCCTTACCCATTCATGTCTCCTTAACGCCAGTGCTTGTCGTTGACGTGTTCCGGCTTGGAGGATAAGGTAGCCGGTAAACTTACTTTTGCTTGAGGGCTCACATCCTGGGCTAAGGTTGGCAAGGCACTACCACCATTGGAGTTTCCCGTTTGCTTGTTTGCTTCCCAATATTATCGAAATAAGGATCAACAAGCGGTTTTAAACCACAAATTACAAATTAAAAGACTGCCAAAATAGGGGTACTATTTGTAATTATGTAAAAATCTAGACAGAATAGGAAATGCAATGTATTAGATAGCCTCCGCGTGTTGCACTCTGGACATCGGCCAAGAGTATCTACCATATTGATATTGTTGACCGGTGGCCAACATTCTGCCACAAAGTTTCACCCCTGATATCTCTTTGATTCGTAGAATTTGGATAAATTAAGTTTAATTATATCACCGAAAAGAAAACATATTTCGTTGTTTTTACAAAAAAATGGGTTTTGTAAGTCGGACGTGTTTGGATGTCTCAATGTGGCATCATACATTTTGAAGGGATGAACCGGTTTCGATGCTTTTGTTTCGAGATGAATTTTAGCTACATTAGTTATAGGTTGTGCTTAAATTCATTGATTTTTTTAATGTATTTTTTATAATGATGCCTTATATGTCGATTTCAACAAGAAATCAGTCAACTTATTCTAGTCAAGGTGTGACCTAGAGGAGGTCTACACAAGAATTGCGTGAGAAAAAAAATAAAAGAATGTCATAAAGAAAGAATCTGTATTGCACCAAATTAATGGACCATTTAATTGGTGGTAGGTTGTAAGTTCTTGGGAAAGCTTATGATTGATATATGGTAGGTAAAGGGAGAAAGAGAGCCTTAGCTTTGGTGGATCCTTGTTTAATCGCTCGGAGCAACCCCGGACGAAGTGAATGCCGTGTGTTGTTCCAACCAGAGGGAGTTAATGTGGTCCGATCTCTTGCAGGTTTGTTAGACAATGTTAGGGCTATAGTAGTTAGCCGTACCGTAGGACCCTAAGACGGGTTTCTCCTTTTTTTTTTTTTTATGTTGTAAGTATCTTGGCTGACTGTAGCCTTACGTGAATTAATTTGTAAAATACGTAATTAATTTGTTTTAGTAATTGTAGCAAAGGCGACCTCGCTAGGAAAGTTCCGATAGAATGTGAGGTGACGCCTCGTGTTTGTTTGGGCTTTTATACGTCGCGCTCAAATCTCGGGGAGAGGAGTGTGAGAGGGAACATCGTACGATGCGTTGTTTTTCTGTTTTTCTAGGATTGTTGGTGGTTCTTATGGAATGTTCTTTATAAGTACCCACAACGTGACAAAGGCTTGAACCCGATACCAAAATTACATTCCGTTACCTAGATACCGCTTCCAATATGGGTACCTACTTGTAATTCGTACACCGGTACCGTCCCGATACCGATAGCAGATACCTGTGCTAAAACAGGTAAATTATCTGCACCTAATAAAGGTACACTTTCAATATAGGTGAGGCGTTGCCAATTTTTGTTTTAGATATCGGTGTCATTTAAATCTGTCATATAACATAAATTAAAAAAATATATACAAACTAGCTGTTCCCGTGAACTTCGTTCCGCCCATTCAGTTTGTATGGGAAAAATTAAAATGTTGTTTTTCCCAGTTTCCTTACAATTGAACAGAATAAAAAGTATCCTATGTCCTTCTCCCGGTTCTAAGCTACCTCCCCACCAATTTGCAGCCTAATCGGTTCAGCCGTGCTTGAGTTATAAATAGTGTAACTAACACCACTAACTATAACTATAGTGAACGCTTCGCTCTTGAGTACCAGTACTATGTCTGGTACCAGTACTAACAGCACAATTGACGCTTTTGGTACCGCTATTGCTCCAAGGCCGTTACTACTGGTTCCTAAATATTACCGATATTTCAAGTTCTGATTCTAGTTCGGTATAAGACTATAGTAGTTCAGTCTGTCTCAAAATCTATAATATTTAGAGGCTGTAAAAATATTCACAATAACGAACACAGGTACGTGTTCGGCATGACAAAGTCACTTACTGAACCCAGAAATGTAATATACGCGCCATTTGCGGTTGAAACTTGCGGTAGATTCCACAATACCACCCTACATTTTATAGCCACTGTGTGTCTTTTATGAAAGTAAGATGTGGCATTATGAATGAATGAATATTTTATTGTGCACTAATAAGTAATATATGGATCGCCTCTGTGGTCTAGCGGTTCAGTTGTTGGACTTGACTGCATGAGGTCCCGGGTTCGAATGCCGGGTCGGGCAACAAAAGAAAATTGGGTTTTTGCAATTTTCTAATAAAAAAAATGTTGCTCGGGATAGGATTTGTGCCCGGTTGGCGATAGGCTTGCCACCTATCACATTGTGGGACTTAGTATCTTCGTCTAGTCGTGGGTACCCTGGTTGTGCCTCTGCCTACCTCTTCGGGGATATGGACGCGAAGATACTTTTTGTATATAATAATAATGATGACCTTTGGATAAATACCATCATTGCACGTAATCAAACAAACAGACGGATTTCCTGATGGTAAAAAATTCACGCCGCCTAAAGACACCAGATGTGGTAATAGTGCGTTGCCAATCTGAGGCCGGGATGTTAGGCCTCTAGCAAAAGTAAATTAAATTACCGGCTACCTTACCCTCCAAACCGGAACACGTCATGACGTTATGGCGGCAGGAATGGGTAAGGCGGTGGTACCAATCCGGGCGAGTCGCTGCAAAACTCTACCACCTAGTGAGATCAATAAAAATAAATAAATAAATATCCCTGGACAAGTTACACAAATTGAATCTAACCCCAATGTAAGCAAATTATATGCTTGTGTTATGGTTGTTGGTCAACGATACTATTACATAGAAATACTTAAATAGATACCAGAATAAATTTAATAAACACCCAGACCCGGAAATGCAGACATCTAAATGTTCATCACACAAATGCCTGCCCCCGTTGGGAATCGAACCCAAGCCTCGCGGTTTGGCGATGCAGTTAGGCGAGTACGCTAGCCACTCGACCAACGACACGGCGTTAGTGACGGTGAGCCTTTGCTCGCCTTTTACGCTGCCTGGCAAGAATATTCTGCAAAGGAGCCCGGATCAACACGGGGACAATATAGAACTTAATCATAGGTGGTCTGTGTGTACATCTGCCTATCACTGCAGGTATCTAGGCGTGAATAATTTTATGTTTATCGATCTATCAACGTCCCTTTGACTTCTGTCCAGGCTTAAATCTCCAGACACTACAGTCTACGTCACCTCTTATGATAATTTACGACATTTCTGGTCTTAAGTCCAGTTTTAACATGTCATTGGTGATAGTTTGAGGTAATATTTGCCTTATAGCAAATATAAAAATTTGGAATAGATGAAGGAACGAATTAATGGTTTCTTTATTTTGCACAATCGCACTTTCAAAAAAGATAAAGTTTCAACAGCATTAGGTTAAAATATTTAATTAGTACATAGTTAAAATTCATACTTAACAAAGAAGTAGCTAATAGCATATTAATTATCACAAACACAACTTTGACGTTTTAGTTTTAAATTAAAAAAAATATTTGTTAAATCATCGTTAACTCTGTCTTCTGTTTCTGTCTGTTGTATGAATGTTGCAAGCTTGTAGACGCGACAACTTAACAAAAACAAAAAGCGCCATTTTACGAAAGAGCAAAAATTTAAAGAGGCTACTTTAAAAACATTTTAAAATTCGATGAGCATACGCTTTTAAATCCAGCGGTCGTGTGACTCTACTTTTGCTGAAACCGCTCACACAAAATTTATCCTAAAGTGTTGCTGTGGAAAAAAATAAGTGAATTTGGTAGAAACTAAGTGCTACGATTTTTGGTAAAAGTCTACACGGCATATTTGAGCTTAATGCTTGTCCTCACATGATACAATAATCCTATGAATGCAGAGCGGTTAGAACCGGTTTATACTGGAGAAAAATACCTCCTTAGAATGATATCGAACTAACTGAGTCCGCGACTTTGTTCGCGTGGAATGAGTCCTAACAAAATCTATTAGTATTTTTTTTATTGCCAAAGACAGAGAACAAGCAAGCGTATCCCGTGATGGTAAGAGATAACCGCAGTCTATAGACACAATAAATGTTGTAGGTGCGTCGCTGCCCTGATGACGTACTAGCTGGGTCAGGATCTTATCGAAATCTTATATATAAAATTCTCGTGTTGTGTTAAAAATGGCTTGACCGATTATTATACAAAATTTTGTCAGCAAATAGAGTATGTCTGAGAATCGGCTAACATGTATTTCTCATACCCCTTATTGATAAGGGGGACTCACCCCATTTTTTTAAATAAAATCATAAAAAAATTGCAAAACAACTTCTGCCGGTCAGCTAGTAAATATCTATATTTGTATTTCACTAAAACTTTTTAATCTGCTATTTTTTTACCATACAAAAACGTATACATTTGACTATCATTTGGTATTTATTTCTTGTCAGATGAAAGTAAGAAAGAAAGAAAGAAAATTATTTATTTGCGGAAATATTTGTGTAAATTAGATGTTACAAAAATATTTAAGTACATCAACATATTCTACCATATTTTGGTGTGCAAATATTTTAACATTTATAAAAAAATGTATTTAATAAGGTACATATGCTTTAACTTCTAAGCCAATTGTTTATATTTATAACTAGATTAATTATTTATTACTAAAACATTTAATAACTATAATTGAATTTAACCCTGTCTACCGTAAACTACCACAGTTTCCAAACCTAGCCAGACAGGAGAAGAAACGGCGAAACAAACTCCTCGGCAACCATAACTTTCATTATATTTGGTTAATAATTATTAGTTGTTTTACTATAACTACTATACTATATATGTTATGATCATATATAGTATAGTAGTTATAGTAAAACATATTTCGCCATGAGTGTAACACCAGACAATAATATCATTTGCTTGTTTTATTTAGAGTTAAATTCGTGCAATTTATGCAAAAACATCAAGTTAAAAAGCAACTCTCAAATTTAAATTGCAAAATCTCAAAAGTCATAAGCTACGTGTTGCAATTTTTGTATTTGCTCACACTTTGCATAAAGTCGTAAGTGTAGCGCAGTGGAAATTTTAAATATTGCTACTGCGTGTCGAGCATGCTCAAAGTGGATTTCCAAGTAAAATTTCGTTGCTTGTCTTCTCAATACCACTATTTGTTACAATTTGTTTCCGCGGCGAAGTAACCCCTCGACGGCGTCTTTGCCAAGGGTTGAAATAATATGAATTCAAGTTGAGTGACATTTCCACTGCGTCACGATAGTGGATTATAAACTTGTCAAACTTTGTGTGAGGCGTTAACGTTTTTTCCTTTTTTTAAACATTTTACAAATTGTAAGAGAAGGGTTGAAGTGATTTCATTATGGTAAGGTACGTACGGTAATCTTCCTGTCTTCGTATTACAAAGTTCAACCTCGTATTATATTTTTTATTACCATGTGATATATCATCAACTTATGTTTACTTCTATGTAAGTCCATGTTTATTGAATAATACTAATTTAATATATTTTTTATTATGCAATAATAATATAAGACGGTTCGAGTCCAAATCATATTCTATGACGATTCTTTGTTTACTTTTTGAAGTGAAAACTTCTTCAGCGGCGTTGCGCATTTTTTGGAATGGGTAAAAACTTCTAAACTCGCGTCAGGAAACGTGACCTGATCGAAAATTCGTAAGACGGCGCAGGGCACTTGCGCGAATGTTCGTGTTGTCATGTTTGTATACGATAGCCCAATAAATGAATATTGTATTCTACAACGTAAATGATAGTACTTTCACACTGATAATTAAAGCAATTCGTGCAAAAGTAACCATTCCAAAATATCAAAAATGCGCAACGTTAATATTCAAGTTTTCACTTCTGCCGACACTCCCGGAGTGCAAACCGTCGTTTTTCGTTCTTATTATGGTTCCAACATTAATAGGTTTTACTGCATAAATCTTGATGGTTCAAATTTAACGTAGCTATGCCTCTTGAAATTTATCAAGTTTATATGTACATGTAGGAGTTTAGATATTGGCGATAAAAAAACAGAGATAAATCGCTGGAACGCTTCCGAACCCAAAACGATTTTTCATGTCTTTGTCTGTTTATCGATTTTGTCGCTCGTTCAGACATCACAAGAAAACTGCAAAACCAATTGATAATGATAACTTTCAGGCATTCATAAATATCATTCAAATAGTATCTGCACGCCCCCGTATCCCTGAAGAAATAGGCAGAGGCACAACCAGGACACCCACGACTAGCCGAAGAGACTAAGTCCCACAGTGCGATAGGTGGCAAGCCTATCCCCAAACCGCTACATATTCAATCCCAGGCAACGAATTTTTTATAAGAAAATTAAAAATACACGTTTCTATTTGTTTGTTGACCAACTCAGGGGTTGAACCCGGGACCTCAAGAACCTAAGTCCAAAGCCGGACTGCTAGACCACAGAGGCGATACGAAGAAGAGGTTTTTTTAAATAAGATTTAAATAAATTTTCCAATCCCAAGAAACTTTTTATTTATCACAAAATTAGAAAAAACATTTTTTCTTTTGGCTGCACGACCCGGGAATCGAACCCGGTACTTCATGAAGTCAAGTTCAACACCTGAACCACTAGACTCATTTAAATAGAAGTTGAGATATTGATAAATTAAAAAATGGAAAAATATTGAAAGTAAAGAGAAATGTCGCGAATGAGGACAAGCTTTGAAAAAATAATGCGTGAATGTTCATAAGAATTGAAGAAATACTTCGTTACTAATCTTTTAAATAGCACTATTTGTTACAATTTGTTTCCGTGGCGAAGTTACCCTCGACGACGTCTTTTGCCAAGGGTTGAAATAATATGTATTGAAATTGAGTGACATTTCCACTGCGTCACGATGGTGGATTAAGTACTTGGTAAGCTTTGTGTGGGTGAATAACCAACATTTTTAAGGTGAAACTTTTGTAAAAACGTTTTGATAAGATACTAAAATGAAACGAATGTGTTAAGATATAAAAATACAAATACATGGTCACAGAATTAAAATTGGATCGACGATTGAATGATTTATACAATACACTAGCTGTTGCTTGCGGCTTTTTCCGCTTTTTCAAAGGAACCCGTTGTGAGATAGGGGTTAAAAGTAGCCTTTAATATGATAATTCTGGTCGCAACCTATCTTTGTTCCAAATTTGAGACAAACGTTCCGCCATTCGAGCGTGAAAGAGTAACAAATAAATTTACAAACTTTCGCATTTATAATATTAGTAAGATTACATAGTGTCAGATCCTTAAAAATGTTAAACACTGTGTAAAGTTGACATTTTTAATTATTTATACGGGATACTCACGATCTCTTTTTATTTTATTTGTCGATATTTCGGCTTAGCTGCATAGGCCATGGTCTTGACGGGATAGTTGTATAGTATCCAGTATAAATAATTTTAGATGTTAATAATACGGGACATTTTAAGTTTAAAATACTATGTAATGTATTTTTATATGGTTTTTAATTTTTTAAGATCCTACTTCGGCTGTGAAAGAAGTATACACTCATATGCACACATGTTTTTACTTCAATTAATTCCGGATTCGATTCCTAGCCAAAGCTGGGCCAGACAACAAAAAGAGTATGTGATTCTTCAATTTTCAAATAAATGATACCGTTGCCCGGCATTGGGGATGTGCTTGATCACCTATTACAATGTAGGACTTAGTATCTTTGGATAGTTATGGGACCCTGTTATATCACTGCCCCCTCTTTGAGGATTTAGGTGTGAAGATGCTGACTTTTGGCAATAAACAATTTTGCTAAAGTAACTCTACATTTTAAGTTTTCAAGGCATTCTAGTGTAGAAAATAAGATGAATTAATAATGAATATGGTTGAAGTTAGGAAAACCATATATATTTTACACTTTCGATCCCAGATGGTTGGTGAACTCAATTATTAATATCAGAATACTTTGCACTGCTTCACATTTACAAAATTACGTTTTCCGCTGTTGTTACTGTAAGAAGTGATTCCAAACCTAGTGAGTTTTTGCATAAACCAAGCGTCTTGTAAACGTCACGGTGTTAGTTATGAAACCCGACCCTTGCCTCTTACAACTTGCGTAATAGATTAGCAGCTAGCTTACATTTTTAAAGGAGCCTTCTCTTACTAGCAGACAACAGTATATATCTTCATATATTCAAGAAACGAGTCGCTTTTTAATACGGGTGGTAGTATTTTGTAAGATAAGTCAGATTGCTAACAACGGTTGCTCATTTCCGACAGTTCGTTACTTCGACTACGTTCGACGCTCCGTTACTTTTGAGCAAACTACGAATAGTTAAACTTTCGGATTAACGTTTCGTCGATTAGGAACCAGGCATTAGTCTTCCTAGAGACGGTAGGAGATCTATAAGAAAAGGAAATATAGACTTAATATTTTGTGTCCGTGAGTTCCATTTCCACAATCTTTAGAAGTTCTAAAAAACTTTTTAATGTTGTGCCTCTTTTAACCCATCGATTCATACAATACACCAAATTTAGGCTTTCTACGCTCTCCATCTAATACCTGGGCGTCTCCGACTTCGCTTTGCACGATCATTCTTCCTACAGTCTAACTTTAGAACAGTCTTCAACAAATTAAGTTTTTACGAAACGTGGATATTTTCAAAGTAAGGATTAGCAAACTTCTAAAAAGCCGCTACCGTCTCTAACTCTCTATGTTGCAGATGTCCATATGCAGCTGCACCTATTTTCCAATTCACTAGTCTGTATGCCAGTTTTTTCATAAAAATAAGAAGCTCGGTACCGACACAGTTAAAAGCTCTTATAAAACCTATAAAAGTATTTCCTCAAGTTTCAAACCAAGCATTCTTGTTAACAAGCATGGTAATATATTTAGGTATAGTATAATATATATATGATACAGGAAAACATCTATCTTCAAAGTAATAAAAAAGAAGATGTAGGGATCTAAGTCATTCGCGGAATAATAAAATTATTATTCCGCACTTTGAAACCACAAATAAACTCAATTTTCTGTGTAAATTGTACAAAGCAAAACGTTGATGTTTTATAAAGTATTTGGTTTAAATCAAGCCACTCCATATTGTTGAGGAAACAAATGCGTTTAAAACAAACAAAAGACCAACTGCACCAAACGTAACAATAGAACTTACCTAGTGGTAGATTTATGAGACGGGAGGTTTCCCGGGCTTCTTTGGTGGTGAATATAGGTCAAGTTTCATAATAAGCAACTTGTGAGAGGCAAATTTCGGGTTTTTTTTATCGAAGTTTTTTTATGGACTGATTGAGGTCTTTTTCTTGGTAATGTCGTGACCATGACTTACAGCCAGTTTACGGAACGTGAATCAATTTTGTCTATCAAAATTATCTTTTCATAGCAGCTGTTTAACATGATATCGGTTTGGACGTTTAAATCGAAATCATGTTAAGCAGCGGTTATGAAAATATAAATCGTCGATAAAAATTGATTGGCGTTTCGGAAACTGGCCGTAAGTAGAGGTTGGCTTTCTCTGATGTATGGTTACCTTATTAAACTGCCTCTACAAAGACAGAGACGGTCGCTGCCATGTTTCAGTTTGAAGTTATGTTGCTAATTTACAAACGTAAGAGTTCATAAGGCCCCAAGACGGTCAAACAGTTTTAAAACATAATTGTTTGACGTTCAAACTGTTCGGACTGACATCAGACAATGATATCAGTTCGGACAGTTGTCAAACGGTACTGCGCAGGTATTGATAAAGGTACTGGTTTAGTATGTTGCCTAGGTACAGACAAATCCATAGAAGCAAGCATTACGATTTCCTGTTCTTTCAATTTTAATTTTTTAAACACAAGCACTTGTTACAAAATCCAATGCAAACCAAAGCCGATTTTGCTAACTTGAAACATGATCAAACAGCGCGTCGAATATAACAAAATCTATTTTTGTGGTGTTTAACGCACTGTTTGATTGATTTATCAAACGAGATTCAAAGACATATCTATACTATAACATTATAAAGCTGAAGAGTTTGTTTGTTTGAACGCGCTAATCTCAGGAACTACTGGTCCGATTTGAAAAATTATTTTAGTGTTAGATAGCCCATTTAACGAGGAAGGCTATAGCCTATATTCTACGCGGGTGAAGTCGCGTTCGAAAGCTAGTATTTGATTAACCTTACGTGTTTGAATCAAAGCGTTTTCTCTTCTCAGAGGCCTTTAAGTAATCTCAGCTGCAGACACACAATGAACCACAAACGCGTTTTGGTCCGGACTCCTTTGCAGAATAGACCATCTGGCTTCCTACCGGGCAGCTAGTAAAAAACGAGCATGGGTTTACCGTCACTAACACCGTGACATCCTACTAGGTGGTAGAGTTTCGTAGCGACTCCGCCTGAGATACCACCGCATTACCTGTTCCTGCCACCATAACGTCCAATGCTTGCCGTTGAAGTGTTCCAGTTTGGAGGGCAAGATAGTCGGTAAACTAACTTGCTCGAGGCCTATCATCCCGGTCTCAGGTTGTCAACGTACCTTTGGGTTCTCTAGGCATCGTGATTTCTTACCATCATGGTACCGCTTGAGATACCACCGCATTACCTGTTCCTGCCACCATAACGTCCAATGCTTGCCGTTGAAGTGTTCCAGTTTGGAGGGTAAGATAGTCGGTAAACTAACTTGCTCGAGGCCTATCATCCCGGTCTCAGGTTGTCAACGTACCTTTGGGGTCTCTAGGCGTCGTGATTTCTTACTATCATGGTAAGAAATTCATGCCGCCTAGAGACACCAAAGGTACGTTGACAACCTGAGGCCGGGATGCTAGGCCTCGAGCAAAAATAACTCTATAACCGGCTACTTTACCCTCTAAACTGAAACACGTCATAACGTTATGGCGGCAGGAATAGCTAAGGCGGTGTTACCAATCCGGGTGAGTCGCTGCGAAAGTCTACCACCTAGTTAGATGTCACGTGCTAGTGACAGTAAGCCTATGTTCGCCTTTAACGAGCTGCCTGGCAGGAAGGCAGATGGTCTATTCTGCAAAGGAGCCCGGGCTCACCAACAGGGGAAAAAAAGATGAAGATGGAAACATAGTTATAAGACGTGTTTTTACAACCGTCTAAAAGTATTTAAAGTAGCTGATAAACGTGCTTAGTTGGCCTAAGACTAAAGCACCCATAACTTCTATGGTGTCTAGAGGTCACAGTTACTATTATTTATGTGACCGATCAGTGAACAAGCACACGAAGCTCAGTAAGAGATAGCCGTGACCTATAGAAACCACAGATGTTACAGGTGCAACGCTGTCCTGTCGCCGGGATGGTATTCCTATTGTACAAGTCTATCCGCTATCGTATCTTCCGGGCCGGAACAAAACAGTCATTATGACGGCAGACATAGACATAAAAGATGAGGCGGAGGATTCCTACCTGGGCAAGTTCAGTACAGTACTCCACCAGCAGTGGTCTTGAAGTGGTAATCATATTTAAGTACTCTACCATCAGTGGTCTTGGTAATGACCATATTTCAACCAATCCTAGCTTTTAACAAGCTGAATGGCAGAGAGACAGATTGTCTGTTTTTCTCAGAATTCTCAGAATCTGGACCAACACGGGAGAAACCTTTCGGAGAAAGGAGTGTTTTTTTGGTTGTTGACAGACTTTTGTCCATTGTACTACCGTTAACTTGCAAACTGTGTGCTTATTCGTCGTCTTATACTAAAAAAATCGTCTCTGGTTTAGCGGTCCGGACTTGAATTCTTGAAGTCTTTGGTTTGATCCTCGGGTCGGACAAGAAAAAAAAATATAAAACGTAAATTTTCAATTTTTTTTTTCTTCAATTGGATTGCTATTTCTGTCTTCAGCTAGTCGTGGATGCCGTGGTTGTGCCTCTGCCTACCTCTTCGGTGATATAGGCGTGAAGACACTTACTTTTTATCCTAAAAAATACAGCTAAGTGGTAATGGCATAGTAGCACATATAATTTATAGAGCTATTGAAAGAAATAAATTGCTTGTCACGTAATTAAAAAGCTGTGACATAGCCATCAATATTTTTTATGAGGAAAAGTCGGAGACGTTGTGGCGAAGATAATAAACTGGGCCACGCGCCTTTTTCACTACGAACACAATACATATACAGTGCGTTCAATATAAAATGTCCTGTTTATGGGTAATAAAATCTGTATTATCTGTATAAAATGTTTATAAGAAAACTATTAGTTGATTTATTTATACATGTCCTATTTAGATGAACTAGTGCCATAATTAATTTTAATACCTTGTTTATAAGAACGCCATCTTCATATCTCAAGACCAACCTTTGTTTCCAAACTTTATAATAGCTAGTTTTATAATAGTTACTGCGCCATCTGTGATCTTTTATCGTTATCATCAATATATTTGTTTGTGTGTGTCAAATGCATGGTACTGTGGGTAATGTTTTAAATATTGATTTAATGTATTTAATAAGCATTATTATTAAAAAAATATTCCAAAGTTTTGGCATTACGAATTAATATATAGATAGGAAATGGCCGAAAATGAGAAGTCAAGAATAAAAAAAACCGTTACTTCGATTTGCCTCTGCAAGCTCTGTGGTCTAGCGGTTTGACTTTGAATTTCAGTTCATGAGACAACAAAACATAGACAATATGTTATTTTAATTGTGTCTCTGTCTCCTTCTTTGAAGATATGAGGTTGAAGATTCTCATTTGTTCGTAATGTAGCTGGAAACCATATCTACCACGTAAGCTCCCAATGAAAAAACTTGCGTAAAAATCGGTCCATTTGTTCAGGACTTATGATGCCACAGATAGGCACACACATACACAGCCTGCCTATTTTAATGTTTTTTTTATTTTCCAAACAAAAACATTGTTAACGCTATATTGCAGCACAAGTAGTTTCAATTGATATTTTCTCAATTTCTCAACACGCTAGCCACCTCAGCATCATGCTATCATGCTTTAAGCTGTCATGGAAGCACTAGTTACACTTCTATCAAACATTATTCCATAGTATCTAACATATAGACGTTATTCGTAATTACATTTAATTTTTTTGAGTTTAAAAGAAATTGATAACTTGATTGATTAATTCTTTTTCGAAATTAATGATTTTTTTAACTACATTTAAATAAACCAAAACAGTAATAAATTACCAAATAAAGGAGATTATCGGCTTCTTTCCAGGAAAAAAATATATAAATTTCATTCACAACTGCATTTCTTAGATTTTCATATACATAATTATTCGTTTGTGATTTCTATAAACGTTATTAAAAATACTACAATTATCCATGTACTTCAAAAATCTATTATCAGTTTTTGGTATTATAAAATATGAATATGAAAATATAACACAGTTAAAATATTGACGAGGTTCATGGATATGAAGCCGGCCCCAAAATACCATTTTTTAATATAACAAGTATCATTAAAATCGACTTACAGCCGTCAGAGGTGCCACGCGACGCAATATAATTTCAGGTACAATATAATATGTATGTGTAACATCCTTTATTAGGGAACGTACCTACTACGTACATACTACGTGACCTATTTTTTATGATTTTTCGACCCCTCCCTCCCGTCGGTAACTACTCGTAGTATTACCCCTTCCCCCTTCAAGATTTTGCGTAGTAATTATTGTATAGCGTAGAGTCTACGTCTACGAAAGTCTCCTTCGTAGACTACTTCGTAGACTTTCGTAGACTTGCTCGACAACTTTACTAAACTACAAACTACCCGTGCCTGTTTACAATCAGCTGACTTAAGTATGCCACTTGCTGTGAGTTTGAGAAGCACGTAAAATTGCTCGCTATATTATTCGAGTATAGTCCGAAATGTCTATTGGCGAAATCGACTACGTAACAAAAACCTGTCGCCCCCTTCCCTCTCGTGACTGAACGTATTATTTTAAAGACCTCCTCCCCCCTAAACGGGTTACGTAGTATGGGTACGTTCCCTTATTAGCGGATTGAAGTAAGTAACTTGGATTTTTTAGAGATCTACCATTAAAAAGGTTTTAAAAATGTACAAAAGCAAAATTATGTTTTATAAGGTCTCAGAGTAGTTAGAAGACGAACATACTTGGTGATAGAAGTTTCAATCTTCCTCTGCAATTTGTACTTTGTTACCTTTTATGAAACTAAAAATCAAATTGTAATTGTGTAATTTTTATCTACATAGTTTATAATCTATAACTATTGAAAAAAGACAAGCCCGCTGAATTTCTTTCGCAGTATCTTCTCAGTGTGCGGCCGCGATTCCGATCCGGTGGTATTAAATAAAAATGTTGACGCGCACAAGTGCCACTTGTAGAGTTCACGTGAATAAAGTTTTTTCTGATTCTGATTCTTTCAGTTACAAGACAGCGGATAACCGAACGGCCTAACCGCTTAAGCAATAAACAATAAGACAATAAAGACAATGTGCTCGTAGCATATTTACCAATAATTGCGTGTTTACGATTAATGGTGAACGGGATAAGGAATGTCAGAAACTTTAAAAAAAGTCGTCTCTGCTCATTGGTCATTACGGCAAAGTGACTTAAAGACGTATTTTCACCACTCGAGACTTAAAAGCCATATAGAGTATTAATATCTGATGCCCTAGCGTATGATCTAGTGAATTGTAAGTCCCATGACCTTTTTTCATTGCCTCTGTGGTCTGGTGGCCCGGCTTCGAACTTGACTTTATAAGGTCCTGGGTTCGATCCCCGGGTCGGGCAACAAAAAGAAAATTAAAAATGTGTATTTTCAATTTTCTATTAAAGTAACTTTGCTCGGGATTGAAAAGGTGCCCGAGTGGCGATAGGCTTGCCACTTATCACATTGTGGGACTTGTTGTCTTTAGCTAGTCTTGGGTGCCCTGGTTGTGCCTCTGCCTACCTCTTCGGAAATATGGGCATGAAGATACTTTATTTTACTTTACATTCCATGACCTAATTCATCCTCCACCATTTTATCGCGATGTCCAGTAAGAAATCATGACGCTGGAGTAAATACAAGTTTAGCATCTACTGTTAACTGTGTTAATGTCGGCATCGGTAACAAATTTCATAAAAATAAATTGAACCTTGAGGACCTTTACCTAAAATACCGTTAAGCAGACAGAAATATTTATATATATGTATGTATATATGTTTATATATTTCATTCTGGAATTAAAATTTTCAGTCTGCCCAACAAAACTTACATGTCAATTAAGATGTGTCTAAGAATCATCTCGATCAAGTCGACTTTCAGACAAACAAAATCGGTCCATCTGTTTAAGAGTTATGATGCAACAGAGTCACACTCAGACAGATCAAATTTAAAATCTTACTCGTATTTCCATCTGAATTTCAAAATAAAGAATGGATAGATATTTATAAAATTAAAATATCTTCATTTTCCTTTCCTCTACTAAACACAGATTTTTCTCGAACGTCGTCAATCACTATGTCCCGCATTCTTTTGCTTTTTGCATCCGACGTATGCTTTGGACTTTGACAAAGTCGCGTGAACTTTGACGTCGTTAGTCGAGGGGTTAGCGTAACCTAACGCTAAGAATATTAACGTGGCTTGGGCTCGTTTCCGTAACAGGGATGGATTAAAATAAAAAAGTATTTTTAAAAAATATATCTTTACTTCCATATCCAAGAAGAAGTAGACAGAGGCCACGGTATTTATGACTACGCGAGAACAATAAGTTCCGCACATCGGGTACATATGCAAAAAACGAGAAGGTTCTCAATTCGGCCGGTATATTTTTTATGTATGTACACCGATTTCTCTGAGGTTTCTGAACCGATGTGTGTAACTCTTTTTCTGGTTGATGCAGAAAAGCTTCGAATTGGCCCCATAAAAAATTAATTCAGGTAGGTTCATTAGTTTTTATTTTTTGAGCGTTTTTTATCTTTTTTCATTTATCCCGGTGTTTATTTTTATTAAACGAAATCTTATTTGCAATAAACTAAGAAGTATAAAAAAATAAAAATAACTACTTTAATAAAAACAGCCTTCAAAACTAAAAATTAAAATGTGATAAAGATTTAATATTAAGTATATACTACCTATTATTTATATGTTCTATTTATATTTACAACAATGCCATAGACATACTTATGAATGGTGTAGTCGGTGCCAAACCATAAGCTAATAATTAAATTGTGAGTAAGTATTAAATTTGCTTGGCACGGACTTTAAGCCTAAAAGTAAATTGCACATATAAATAATAGATAACTTAGTATGTAATTAATATTCAATATTTATTATTTTTACTTTTAAGTTTTGAAGTCGGTTTTTATTAATGTAGTTATTTTTATTAGTTATTCGACTCAGGGACCGATCCCAGGTCTACTAGACCACAGAGGACATGTTGGAAATTCTATCATAAAAATAAATTTCCATCAGTTTTTCTTAACTGTAACTGTCAAAAATCTACAAATAAATATGAGATAGTGACGTACCAGTAATATCTTGGAAATTAAGGGGTACCTAACAGTTGTCTCTCACCATCAATTATGTCAACTGATTCTTTGCTACATTATAAAAAAACCTTTCTGACCACGGTATTCAGAATTTGAATTGCAAGATTTAAATCAAAGAATACTAACATTTAACATTTTCAATAATCACCTACAAAACTATGAAAATATTTAGCAAAAAGCATCGCGATTACGTCAGCCTTGGAACGAAATATCCGCAACGAAGTCGGTCTATTCTTTTAAAAGTAACAATGCCATAGACATACTTATGAATGCTGCGTTTCGTTCTTACTTTACCTTATATTAGACGTCAACACCAATCTGTACATAGAGTTTTTGGCGTCATCGTGAATGAAGGTAGTCGTATGTTTTTTATTATTATTGAATTTCGTGTTTATATGGAGTGAAATTGGTTAATTTAGGTGAGAATTAGATTAATTTTGTAAAGTGAAAGTGCACAAATGAAATAATCATGAAGAAATTAGTGTATCGTCTATTTCTTCGTTGCCGTCAAATATTATTAGATGAGCTTGAGTAACGAAGTCACCGCTTTACTCAAGACCCTAACCTGACATAACTTTGTACATAGTGACTAATGACTGTAAATTAGTTAATGTTAATGTTAGTTAATTATTAATTAACTAACTTGAAAATTAATTAACTAACTTTAACTAATTATAAGTAGTCGTGAAAAATGATCGAAAGCCATATTTATAAAAGAAGAAGAATCTGTACATACTGGTATATTCCATACATACCACGACAATACACACATACAACTATAATTGTTACCATTAAAATACAACTTAAAGATATTATAAAGTACATGAGAAAGCATTTTATTCTTAAATAAAAAAGTATCTTCACGCCCATATCCCCGAAGAGGTAGGCAGAGGCACAACCAGGGCACCCACGACTAGCCGAAGATACTAAGTCCCATAATGTGATAGGTGGCAAGCCTATCGCCAACCGGGCACGTTTCCAATCCCGACCAACATTTTTTTTTATTAGAAAATTGGAAAAATCCAATTTTCTTTTCGTTGGCCGACCCGGGATTCGAACCCGAGACCTCATGCAGTCAAGTCCAACACCCGGACCGCTCGACCACAGAGGCGACAATAATGCTATTATAATGCAAATTTTCTTAAATGCTTCTTAAAAAGGGTATTTATTTTAATTTCGAAAGATAAGAATACAAAACTGTTAAATTTTTCAGTGTAACAACAGTGATATTTTCTGCTTTTTATTTTTAAACTTCAAAAGGTCTGTAAGTAATACTTTTTAAATGTATACTGAAATGACGACGTTTCTTGAAGTTTATGACAATTTTGTTGCCAGTAGTAAGAAGCTGTTGTTATTCTGCAATTTTATTTCATTTTTATGAGATAATCTCTGTGGTGTATTGTTCCTGAGTTAGCGTTCCATAAACGAGTTGCCAGTTTGGATTCCCTTATCAAACACTTCAGATTATGTTTTTATGAAATTTCTAACAACTAGTGGTCGCCCTTTGGTCGAAATTCGATCATAATAAATTTTAACATCTTGTTGATAAAAACGCCATCTTCATTTATCAAGACCAACTACTTTATTTCCGAACTGTATGGTGCGCCATCTGTGATTTTTTATCGTTATCATATAAATATATTTGTTTGTGCATTTGTCAAATGCATGGTAGTGTGGGTAATGTTTTATTTGTTGATTTAATGTACTTTATAAGCATTGTTATTGAAAAATATTAGCGTTCTGCACATTTCCAACACATAAACTATAAGTGTGCTAAATTTCATACTCCTGCATACGCGCAAATTTCGTAAAAAGGGGTCCAAAGTTTTGGCATCACATATTAATATATAGATACCAAATTGCTCGGGATTTGATAAGTGCCTACTTGAGTCTTATAAAATGATACCTGTACTTATTGAGTAATACGAGTATGTTAAAGCTTGACTATAACGAATAAAAAATAAACATAAAAATGTGATCAAAAATGTAATTACACGATTCAATAAAAAGTTTGTGAAACGTATTTAAAAACTTTTGAATTGTTACATATTGACAAACTTTTGAGGTATGAAACATATTAACAAACTTTTGAATGAACCATATTCATGGGTTTACGATTTCATCAAGCGTGGAAAACCAATAAAACCAGAACAATAACATGATATGACTTTTATCGTTTATGACAAGATGTGCGAAGCAATTCCAACGTTCCTGTATCGTATTGTTCTATTTTTAAATCCAATTGTCTTTTTACTGTCCAGTTTATCTGTGCAATTAAAGTCCTAAATACACATTTCTCGTTAACGACAATTCTTTTTCATTTGTAGCGTTTTATTTCATTGTAAGGGGAAGTGCACACTTGCGGTTTTTGTGAAGAGAAAAATTTGATGAATCAATTTTGTGAATAACACGAATTTTATTTCAACAGAATTTAATCCTATTCAAAGATGATCAGCCAAATCAAACCAAAAATCAAGGCTTTTCAAAGCTAAAAATGCCAAGACACGTTAAAAGAAGAATGTAACGCCAAAGACACATCACTAGCATAATATAAATGAAGGAGAATATTGTCTCTCTATTCTAAATTTAAATGAATTCTGTTTCATGAATTTTCAGAAGAATTTCGACTGTCAATAAACAATGTCTCTTGAAAGTTATTGGTATTACATTTCGTAGAAATGTTTCACAGCAATATATAAATATTGTAAAATAAATTGTAAATTGTGTTTTATTCAATAATAAATTATTTGTTTAAAGAAATTCACGCCGCTTAGAGACACCAAAGGTGACAATGGTGCGTTGCCAACCTGAGGTCGGGATGTTAGATCACGAGCAAAAGTAAGTTTACTGACTACCTTACCTTCCGAATCGGAACACGTCACGTGAAAATATGGTTTTTCCAATATTTTAATAAAAAAAATGTTGCTCGGGATTGGATATGCACCCGGTTTGCGATATGTTTGCTACATGTGGCCTGGTTGTACCTCTGCCTACCTCTTCGGGGATATGGGCGTGAAGATACTTTTATAAATTTATATCGGTATTTTATTATTCTGTTACTAACCGATATAAATACAATGCCAAAGCCTAAAGTTGCAAGTTAAAGGTCAGCTGGTCAGGTGATTCTACCGGTACGAGAATTTGACCCAGTTGAAATGGTTTCATGTCATTAGTTTTCATTTCCATTTCACTATCGTAATAGACGGATTATGGAACCTTTCCAAGATTTGGTACACTAAAATTGAGAGACCAACGTTATATGTTCACGTGTAATAAGTTTTCTTTACAGCATCAAGTCAGAAAACAACATTATAACTTTGGCTAAATGACAAAAATAAAAAGAAGGAAAACTTTTGGTTTATTGCCTTATGAAAGGTGCATTTATTGATAGTCTTTAAGAGTCAAGTCAAGGAGCAATTAGTAATTAAATAAATTTTTGTAATTAATTAGTACCAAGGCATACTGTATGTTCTACAATTTTGATTCGCAAGTATTCGCTCTATTTTGATTTCTGCTATTGTTATATTTTAATTACCTAGATGACCGAGCTTAGCTCGGTATTTTTTTATATAATTTGTGTTTTTTAGAAATTATATTTAAGTACGACCCATAATATAAAGTTTCTTAGCAAACATTCATTGACTTCGTGTCACTTAACAACGCCATCTGCTGGAACAACTTTATTGCTCACAAAAAAATAGTATTATTATTCGCCAATAGATGTCTAGAAGAGTCATATTTTTCAGTTTGAACACGAATAAAATTTTCAGTTTAAACACACATAAAATGTCATTTTCTAAATATGATTCCTAGCTACATTGATTCCGCCGAAACCACTTACATACTAAATTTCATGAAAATCGTTGGATCTGAGTCCTTTAAAGGTATTTAAGATTTGTTTTTAAAATATTGACTAATAAACTAAGGTTGTGTATATAATATCACTATGTTTGTGTATATTTATATAGAGTGCTGTGCAGCAACTAGGGATCCACCGCCCTAACTATTTCTGCCGCCACAATGATTCTGTCAAGTACCCTACCGGTAGCCGGTAGTCTTGCACAATAGGTCTACGCACCTGTAATATCTATGATGTCTAGCGGCCACAGTCATCTCTAACCATCACGAGAGCTGTGTGTTTGTTCGCTGACCTCTTATGACCTCTTACATAAAAAAAATATATAACCATTTACAAAAAAAAACACAAGGATGTAGAGCTAAATAGCATAAATTGACACTAGTGGTCGGCCATTGCTTGAAATTCGACCATAATAAATTTTTATTATCTAGTTTATAAGAACGCCATCTTTATTTCTCAAGATCATCTATTTTATTTCCAAACTATATAAAGCGTCATCTGTGATCTTTTTTCTCATTAATATATTTGTTTGTGTGTGTCCAAATGCATAACAGTGTGGGTAATGTTTTATTTATTGATGTAATGTTCTTTAAAAGCATTTATATTGAACAATATTAGCGTTCTGCACTTCTCCTTCACGTATGCTATAAGTGTGCCAAATTTTGTGCTCCTGCGTCCGCGCAATTTTCGTAAAAAGGGTTCCAAACATCAATATATATATAACTGACTCGTTGATCGAGGGACAAGCGTACACGCCTAACTCTACCGACTAACCGCGAGACTCGGGTTCGATTCCTACCGGGGGCAGCCATTTCTGTGATGAACATTTAGATCTCTATATTTCCGTGTCTTAATTTATTCTGGTATCTTTTTAAGTATTTCTATGTAATACATAAAAGTACTTAATACAATCGTTGACTAGCTCCCATAACACAAGAATGTAGTAAGTATGCTTAATTTGGGTAAAGATTAAATTTTTGTAACTTGTTTAGGGATATTCATTTGAAATACATATGGAAACCATAACATAAAATATTTTAAGCAATATTTAAAATTACCAATCAGTGGAGTTGTGTGTTAGCCTTAGCAATTAAGTGCAATAAAGGTTTCATTATATCGTTTAATTAAACAAAAACTTGAGTATTTTAACTTTTGTTCTCGATTTCATTGGGGTTCCATCACGAGAAACAGATTTATTGCCTATGAGACTACTCCACAAGTACGCTTTTTTAAGTAAAAAAAATTAAAATCGGATCAGATATGATAAAGAAATGGATTAACCTTTTTTTCCGATATTGGAAGACAAAGATAGACGGATTTACTAATAGTAAGACATTCATGTCGCCTTGAGACACCAGTGGTAATGTTGGGATGCCAACCTGAGGCCAGGATGTTAATCCCCGAGCAAAAGTTAGTACGTTTACCGGCTACCGAATCCCCTGAACAGGAACACGTGCTTGGCAGCGCTGACAATATGGTGGCAGGAATAGATAAGGTCGTAGTACAAAACCGGGTGAGTCACTACGAATTTTACCACCTATTCAAATGTGACGGTGACAGGGACGGTAAGCCTATGTTCGCCTTTTACGAGCTGTCGGACAGAAAGACAGATGGTCGATTTTGCAAAGGTGCCCAG
This sequence comes from Calephelis nemesis, assembly GCA_002245505.1. NCBI lineage: Eukaryota > Metazoa > Arthropoda > Insecta > Lepidoptera > Riodinidae > Calephelis > Calephelis nemesis. The sequence goes on from NJDD01010609.1 coordinate 22,528, forward strand.
ACCAACATAGAGAAAAGAAATAAATAAGTTGAATATACAATGTTTTTTGGAAAGTCAATAAAAAAGCGATATCAGTAATATAAAGCTCTAGCTGCACTTTTAAAAATAGTTCTTATTGTAAAAATGTATTGCAATAGTCAAAACCTAAAGATCCAGCAATGAAAACACGAGTTATTTCCGCAACATGCAAAATAAAGTGACAATCGAGGTTTTAACAAACAGAGACTGATATTCACTCAAACTCGTATGTAACTTTTAATCCGGTGGTTCAGGACCGGTAACAGCGGTCCTCGATAATATTTTCAAATAAAACTGGACGGAAACAGTCCAGGATGTTGATACATTTTTAATAGATCGCCTTTTTTATGAATGAAACTTACTGTCACGGAGATTATCAATATTACGAAATGTAATGGCTTTGTTTTTGCAATTAATGATTAATTTCTTTGGCTTAGTGTTGCGCACTTTTATTGGAATGGGTAAAAACTTCTAAACTCGCGTCAGTACACGTGCCGTAATTGAAAATTCGTAAGACGGCGCAGGGTGTTTGCCCGAATAAGACGGCTAGGTCGCTTGCGCGAATGTTCGTGTTGTCATGTTTGTGTACGGTAGCGCAATAAATTAATGTCGTTTTCTACCACATACTCGTGAATGATAGTACTTTCACACTTATAATTAAAGCAATTCGTGCAAAATTATTCCCTAACTATTCCAAAATATCAAATAAATGTACAACGTCAATATTCAAGTTTTCCCTTCTGCCGGTTCTCCCGGAGAGGTTGCACTCAGGGGTGCCAGCAGAAGTCTTTTTTTTTAACATTGTTATGAATATCAACTTATTATTGTAGTAAAAGTATCTTCACGCCCATATCCCCAAAGAGGTAGGCAGAGGCACAACCATGGCACCCACGACTAGTCGAAGACACTAAGTCCCACAATGTGATAGGTGACAAGCCTATCGCCTGCCGGGCACATTTCCAATTACGAGCAACGATTTTTTTTAAAGGAAAATTAGAAAAATCCAATTTTCTTTTTGTTGCCCGACCCGGGATTCGATCCCGGGACCTCAAGCAGTCAAGTCCAACAACTGAACCGCTAGACCACAGAGGCGATTCATCATTGTATATAAAAGAAATGAAAGAAAAACTTAAAACTAAAACAAATGCACAACCATTGGACCTTTGCTTATTTCTCACTTTGTTTCAATTTACCCTTACAAGTGTGGTAGTCTATGATTAGAGAACTTTTATTTTCATTTTAATATGGGACGCATTAGTACGCGTAGAAATGTGTCTTAAAAAAACATTACATTACTTGAAAGCGAAGTTCAAACCGTTTGTACAAAATAAACTTACTGTTTAAAAAAAAAGGTATATTGACTCACGTATCCTCGAAGAGATAAGTAGAAGTACAACCTGAGCACCTAAGACCCAACCGAAGGTACTTAGTCCATAATGAAAGGTAGCCAATCTATCGTTCACCATGCACTTTGGATATCTGAATGAGATGTAACACATTGATTTTATTAGAAATCGTATCCTGGACCACATGTATTTAGTTAAACCTATTATCAGAGCACTTAACCATAGAGGTGGTAAGAGTAGATCTACCCTACGAATAGCAATATTAAATCTATTTGTTAATACGTGATGCCAAAACTTTGGACCCCTTTTTATGAAAATTGCTCGGACGCAGGAGCACAAAATTTGGCACACTTATAGTTTGTGTGTAGGAGAAGTGCAGAACGCTAATATTTTTCAATAATAATGCTTATTAAGTACATTAAATCAATAATTAAATATTACCCACACTACCATGCATTTGAGACACACAAACAAATATATTGATGATAATGATAAAATACCACAGATGGCGCACCACTCAGTTTGAAAACAAAGTAGATGGTCTTGAAAAATGAAGATGGCGATTTTATCAACAAGATGTTGAAATTTATTATGCTCGAATTTCGACCAATGGGCAACCACTAATAAATTAATAAATTTTCATTTAGTTTTACTGCAATCTGTCATAAAGAGATATTTACCACTAACATACTCCACAGAGTTAGTCCATTTTGCGAGGAAGCGTTAGAGGCAACTGCATAATCAAATATGTATGTAGCTAATGCATTTCTGAACCAGAGCGGTTCCGAAGTTGATATAAATATTACTTCATTTTACACTAGCTTCATGAGAGTTTGCTTTTATCTTGGTTTATTTATATTAATATATTTCCTTTTATTTGATATTTTCCATCGTTGGCGCTTGGTAAAACTTCCAAATATGAATATTTGGAAGTTTTTGATGCTGTCATAAGCGAAACCGGTAGGCTATTTATAAAATAATAAATTACAAGTGATACGTAAAACAGGACAAGTGTTTCTTCATTTAAAAATATAAATATTTCTTTTTAATTTATTTTATGATGATTATTTTGATATACATCACGGGTGTCTTTATATTGAAGACTAGCAGTTTCACGCAGCTTCGCCTGCGTAACTTGGCTTCTACTATACCGATTTGAAACAAAGCCTATGGCACTCGTGGTTAATGTAGCTTTCGAATGTTGAAAGAATTTTTAAAATCGGTTTAGTAGTTTTTGAGCCTATTCATTTCAAACACACAAACAAATAAAGTTTTCCTTTTTATAATAATATTGGTATGATTGTTTTGTAAATTTATTCTGGTATATATTTAAGTATTTCTATGTAATAGTACCGTTGACTAACACCCATAACACAAGCATATAATTTGCTTACTTTGGAGTTAGATTCAATTTGTGAAAGTTGTCTTTAAGATCATCATCATTTAAATTATCTCATGTTTCTGACGCATAAATGTGCCGAACTACTTGAAATACAATTGGTTTTAAGACAGACACAAATGATTTGAATTTATTTAAGTATATGCATTATGCTTAAATTCATAAATGAACTATATCTACAATAAAGATAATCTCCCAAAAAGATATTATTAGTAAGTTTTTAAGAATTAAAACTTTGTTTCGACGTCACATCACGTCCGTATTTAATCAATTCAACTGGCACCCAACCAAAATCGAAATGAAAGAAGAAACGTTGATATACTCCCCGAACAAGTTATATCTCAGAAGCCACTTTAGTGAAAGCTAATTAAATTGTAGAGAAAAACGTTCCGAAATATTGAATGTGCTTTAGTAAAATTAACAAAACGGAAAATCTAAAGCAAAATAATTGACATTTATTGAAATAATTGAGCGATCGAAAACAATTACGAATACGTTAATAATATTAAATATTTACAGTTACATATATACTTATACTCTACAAACCCAACTGGATAAGTGATTGGTTCAAAATGATCCCCCTTATAATAAGTTAATATAAAAAAATCTTGACTCTTTTCTAAGCTAAATGAGCTACCCAAATAAAATTCATGATATGAAAAAGAAACCTGATTTTTTTGAAATTAAGTTATTGAATTTAATTATTCTATAGAAATCTCAAAATAGTAAATAAATTATGTGTCATGTTGTTAGTCCGCAATGGACTCCTAAGCCACTTAACCCATTTCAATCAAATTTGCACACCGTGGGCAGTTTGATCCAACTTGAAAGATATGATAGCTTAAATCTCAATTTATGATAAAAAAAATATCCATCCGAACGAAGCCGGAACAGGCAGCCAGTTTTGACTCTATGGAATTCAAGTTATTTCTGCCTATGAGTTTGCCATGAGATGGACAGACGACCTTATGAGGGTCGCGGGGTCTCGCTGGATGCAGGCCGCTTCCATCCGGTCGAAGTGGAAGTCAAAGAGGGAGGCCTATGTTCAGCAGTGGACGTCCTATGGCTGAAATGATGATGATGATGATGATGAGTTTGCTAAAAGAACTAAGTTTTGACTATTTTTAAATTTGAACAATTAAATACAATTACTCTCCAAAAACCCTACTTCAAAATCGTCGGTTTGTTTCTTTACTTATCGCACATCAGTAAACTAGTTTGGCAGCCTGCCTCTGTTCTCGTGTCCTACTTCGGGAAGCGGTCTTTAAGCTTTTAAGTCTTTCGTTTCATTCTTCCGGTTCCAGAATATCTTACATAATCCTCTCATCTCCTTTTACATATTCATTTTGCTGTTACGCTGTGACTGTGGTGTGAAATGTAAATGTATTTTACCATTCAAATAAAAACTATCTGTCTCGGCAAACGTTATTTTGTCATACGTATCACCTTGCAATATGAATAAGTATATTTGATCTATTATACCTACTATTTTATTTTATGATATTGGAAGGCAAACAAGCAGACGGATTTCCTGATGGTTAGAAATTCACGCCGCCTAGAGACACCAAAGGTGGTAATGGTGCGTTGCCAACCTGGACCCGGGATATAAGGCCTCGAGCAAAAGCAAGTTTACCGGCTGGCGGCAGGAATACGTAAGGCGGTGGTACCAATCCGGGCGAGTCGCTGCCAAACTCTACCACCTAGTCAGAATTCATAGTGTTAGTGACGGTGAGCCTTTGCTCGCCTTTCACGAGCTGCCTGGCAAGGAAGGCAGATGGTCTATTCTACAAAGGATACCGGATCAATACTCATTCATTCAAATTCAAATTATTTATTTACTATCACTACGTATTGAAGTAGATTAACAAACTAATTGAAACCTAGGTGAGAGTCTGGTGTCTGTTGTAGGTAATGTCCAGAGTTACAAGTCACCGCGCTTCTTTCGCGGATTTTCATTTACAGTTACGTTAGAAGGTACATTAAAAAAGTATAAGAAAAAAAAGGTCAGATCGAATTTACGAATTTTAATAATAGATCTTAGAGCTTTGATTAGATCCACATGAAAAAAAATGTTTTTGCTTTTGATTTTGATGCAGTGTTGGAACAAGTGAATGAAAATGTATATCTTGGTATAATGCTTTGCTTATGCCAACGTTACTTTGTGACGGCAAGAGTTAGGTATGCCAGAAAAAGCATAAAAATACTAAAAAAATACGGAAAATCTGTGATGTAACTAATGCTGATCGTATTCGCAATACTGAGCTCAGAGAGTTTGATTGAAAGGTAGTGGTGATGTGAAATAAGAAAGAGCATGCTATGTAGATTCTGTCATGTGGAAAGAATGGAAAATGACAAATTAACAAAACATGAATAAAGATAAAGGTGCCCGGGTAGATATAGAGTGAAATTTTAGGAAAAAATGACTGGCTCTATGATATTTGGTTTTCGATACGCTATGCCAGCCGCAAAAAAAAAAACTAAGATTATACATACGTTTGTAATAAAAAATGGCCAAGAAGCTTCGAAAAAATTTTAACGAGTCGAACTTTAGAACATGAGATAATATACTTTGTAAACATTGACATATAAGATGTAATAAGCGATCAGCCTGGAAGGAAAGCAATTATTCTACATTTTATTAAGAAGCCCTTAGCTAACCCGGGGAAAATCATAGTTCTTTTTGTTTGCCAATCATTTTATGCATTTGATAGTATCAGTAATAAAAAGAACTTTTTTTCCTTTTTTTTGGATAAATAAGTATAAAAAAGAAGCGTCGCACTCGGATCAGATCGCAAAAGCAAGCGTGATGGCACCTAGAAGCAAGTAGCTGAACTAAATAGACAAGCCTGATCAAGAAGTAATTAAAAGTTCTGCTATTCATCGTTAGATGGCAAAACTAAAAAGTATCACCGCTGTGCCGGTCGGAGTGGGGGTGCGGAGTTATTATCGTTACGGAATTTCTGGTTTCGGTCTCTATGCTCAAGGCCCGCGATAGAAGCTATGCTGTAGCTTTATAGCTACGCAATAGCTTAATAATGCAAATGGCAAACGAGAAAAAAAATCATATTCTACACGACGGAAAAGGAGTTATGATAAGCCATTAAGTTAGACAGGACATGTTCTTGAAAACATCATTATAGGCATTTCCAACAAAAGTATAGAAATGAAAATCAAAGTAAACGAAGACTTTTAAACTTCAGGCATATAAAAAACGAATGTCATGTATTAGAAGCTAAAGGAGAAAGTACAACAGAGATATTGAAATAAATAGCTTCACTGAAAGCAATGAACTGAAATACAAAATAGATAAAAGTCAAAAGATAATGCATGAGGTCAAAACAATAAGTGCCAGGAAAGTATCATACCATTTTACGTCAGACTGTAATCTTGATCTGTTACAAGTTTTTGAAACAAAGTTTCCGTAATGGCATTCGACGTAGTTTCTACGTGGCTTGCATTGAACAAACGATTGCTCCTTTTATCTTAGTTTTGTTTTAGTTTCAAGCCAGAAATCTGTTAACAACTATCCGTACTGTAAATGAGACGGAAACTTATACAAATCTAACTTCAAAAAGCTTTTTAAGAAGTAGAAATGTAATAATGTAGCCTCAATAAGACGCGCTGTAAGAGCGACTTTTGTGGTTTTTGAGAAATAATTATTATTATTGTGAAATATTAGTTAAATAAAACTTTTTGATGTCACAAATAGATGACTTTGTGAAAAAATGAAATAGTCGATTTTATCCATACTATACGTGTATGTATTTCCAACCATCATAATCATCTCTGCTGACCAGCGTCGTGCTTGACTTTTTGAGGTCCTGAGTTCGGTCCCCAGGTCAGGTAACTAAAAAAGTGAGTATAAAAAAGTATATAAAAATTAACCCCCATTGCGGGTTGTCATCGCATTACGCGTGAACAGATCCACAAATTTTGCTAAATCTCTTTTTCTTGTTTGTTATTATGAGGAGGAAAATAGGAAAATCAATATTTCAATCCATACTAAACTATTAATACTCGTAGCTATTAATGTCAAGCGATACGAAGTTCACCGAGTCAGCTACTATAAAATAATAAGACTCGTATACACATATTGTCAAATTTCATCTCATAGAGGTTTTTTTATAAAAAGTCGTATATTACTAATTACATACTCTTTAATGAAGTGAAAGAAACGCATAATGAAATGTTTTTAAAAAAATACGAAATATCATAAATTGAAAGTGCAAGCTATATTCAATCTATTCCAAACTACTTTTAGGTGGAAATTATATATAACATAAAATGTCTTTTGTATTATTAAAGACAAGTTTGAACTAATAGTACGTCCATAATTTGAATTAATGTCGTTGCATTTGTTTTTATTAATACATGCAGTAAGTAGACAATAAATACGAATTTCATAAATTGTAGTACTAATTTTAGGAATGCAAAATGTTGGCATTTGTTGTACTTATTCTCAAAGGGAACTAAAATGAATTAGACCTTACACACATTTCATCAATTTCAATATCAGTTATTGCAATAATGCTCATCTGACAAAAACTAGAAATAAAGTAACAAAAATAATTATTAAGACAAACTAAATTAATGATTGCAGTAATTTTCGAAAGATCAAAACTAGTAACGATGTAACTAAACCTAATTAGTCATAATACTAATTTAATAAATTATTGCAGTAATTCTCGAAAGACAAAAACAAGTAACGAAGTACCTTAATTTTATTACTCATACACCAATTTAATTATTGATTGCAGAAATTCTCGAAGTGCAAAAACTAGTAACAAAGTAACTAAACTTAAGTAATAACACAGATTCATAAGATTGCAGTAATTTTCGAAGAGTAAAAAGTAGTAACAATATAGCTTAACTTAATCAGTCATAACACAAATTATGGCAGTAAATTTCGAGTTGCAAAAACTAGTAACAAAGTAACTAATCTTAAAACACAGATTTATAAGATTGCAGTAATTCTTGAAGAGCAAATCTAGTAACAATATAACTAAACTTAATTCGTCATAACACAAATTTATAGTATGGCGGTAGTTCTCGAAGTGCAAAAACAAAGTAACTAAATTTAGTCGGAAACAGAAATTTAGTCAATAAATTTCATCTGTTTTGAGGGCAAATGAAATTAGAACAATGACACTTAATGAAATTCAACTTTACCTTACAAATTTAACTTAATCTTCAAACTAAAGTGGCTGTCTCTTTAATCAGTCTCAAGTGTCATACGGAAGTCTTTCCAACTGCTGTCGGTTTGCGGTCCAAACTTTAACTGAAGAGCCGGTTTAAGCTCCCAAAGATGGAGAATTCTAACTTAATTTAGCTTTCTCATTTAGTTTCGGAACGAAATTAGTTGCTCTTACACATCTCGGTGACGTGTAGTTGGAATCAGCATTCAGTATGCATGCGTTAGGTTGTCAGCCTTTGTGAGTCAATGTCCCAGAGCGTGTTAATCAGATTACCCAGGTACATACATTAATACAAGAGTGTTAGTGACCTACGTACGGCCGTAAATTTTGTTTTTAACCAACTGCAAAAAGAAAGTTACAATAGCACTGTACGTTTCTTACCCGATTATTGAACCACTACGACTTTTGTGTCTATAGGCGGCATGAATTTGAAATTGAAATGTTGTTTTTCTTAGTATCCTCGCAGTTTCTCCCTTTTTCTTATCTCTTAAGCCTTCCATGGATGTGAACAAATAATTATTCAAAATTAAAATTAGTCCAATTGGTTCAGCTATTTTTGAGTTTTAGAGATGATATGATTGATATTGATTAATACAGATAAATAAGACTCGTGGCCTAACATAAGCAATTTCAGTAGTTTTCGAGTAAGCACAAAAATTAAACAAAGGTCAATATGCGTACAACAGCTTTTGTAAAAATATTTGAATAACAAACAAGTATTCTACAGGTACTATTTTTGTTAACAATTTAAAATTTAGGGGAAAGGTAAAAAGCTATTTCGGAATATTTTTAAGGCCCGAAAAAAATCACTTTATTTTGCCCTCTCCTTTATTTAAAATTACGTTGATAGCTCTTACATATGTGTTTGGGGTCAGTGTTTATTATGCATGACGGGATAGTGGCCGGCCTTTGTGAAGGCTCCGGCTATGTCCCAGTGCGTAGCGTGATAATCGAATTATATCCGGGTACATTGGGATCTGTTTCAAATGTCACACCATAGCATCTTGCTCCTTAAATACTAGCTTTTGCACGTGGCATTGTATGTATGTCAAACATGTATGTTTTTCAATGTTCTAATAAAATAACGTTGTCCAAGATTGGATAAGCGCTCGGTTGGCAATAGGTTTGCTGCTTATTACATTGTGATACTAAATGCTTTCGGCTAGTAGTGGAAGCCCTGATTGTACATCTAATCTTCGTAGGTTGTTCTGGTAGGCGTGAAACTACCTAATTACATTTTTCTTACTACCAAAATTCAGTATGTATTTAGACGAACATTGTATACAGGGCAGCGTAGAGTTCGCAGCGACTCACCCGGATTGGTATCACCGCCTTACCTATTCCTGCCGCTATAACGTCATTACGTGTTCCGGTTTGATGGGTAAGGTAACTGGTAAACTTACTTTTGCTCGAGGCCTAACATCCCGGCCTCTGATTGGCAACGCACCAATACCACCTTTGGTGTCTCTAGGCGGCGGGAATTACTTACTATCAGGAAATTAGTCTGCTTGTTTACCTTCTAATATAGTAAAAACAAAAAAAATAAAAAAGATATCTAGTTTTAGTTTCTGCTCAAACTTGCTCACGTAACACATACAAAAGGCAATCATGGTTTGAAAACGGAATGTGCCCTCAGGGGTTGCAAGGAAGGAAAACTCTAAGAACATGACTCAACCTGCGATCCGACTCGTTAGTTCAATCCTGTCGCTTTTGATACGTTTTCCGACGAAAAGGAGAATTGTCACCTTTATCACGCTTTTGTGGCCGCTTTAGTAACACGAATAAGGCGTATTTGAATTGTTTCCCGACGTAGAGAGTATTTTGACATCGTTCCGGAAAAATAGGAATCAGTGTCACCTTAATTGTTCTTTTATGGACGCTTTTTAATACTCGTAAGCAGGTGTCACATCACTAGAAGTGATGGACACCCCTAGTGCAGAGTAGCGAGGACTCTG
>NJDD01010610.1:0-38029 GCA_002245505.1 Calephelis nemesis
GTCAAGTCCGACGCCTAACCGCTAGACCACAGAGGTGATTTGGCTCTGACGACTATAAGTTTTTGTAATCTTGTTTTTGTAATCTTAAATAATCACGTTGTAACTGTGTTGTTGTCACGTTCCGGGCCCAAATGGTAAGGCAGCCGGTGGACTTGCACAATAGGCCTAACATCCCGGCCACAGGTAGCGACGCACCCGTAACATCTATGGTGTCCATAGGCCAAGGTTATTTCTCACCATTATCATCCTCACCCTCACCCTTTGCATATTCACTGACTTCTCAAATAAAAATCGATATAGAATTCTCATACAAAAATAAGAAGATATGATGAAATAAACTCAGCTGTCTAGTTCTATTTCTCTTACTTCAGTATTTTACTTTCAAGAAAAAAAAGATAAATCTCAAACCAATAGCTCCATAAGTAACAAATTTCGATTATTTATATCAAGTCCCTAATACTATAAAATGTAAAAATACCACTTTATCGAAACACGTCTATCAACTAAAAAGATTTGATAAAATAAACTCCGCTGGCTTGTCCTTTTTCTCTTTCTTTAGTATTTTACTTTTAGAAACAAAATTATAAATCTCAAACGAATAGCTTCATAAGTAACAAATCTCGATTAATTAAATCAAGTCCCGAATACTTTCGCTCGACCCGTCATTCCCGGGTCAGATCAGCCTTCATTTACACTCAATTCAAACTGACAGCCATTGGACCGCTCTATTACCAACATTGGATATCAGAAAGCTGGTTGCTAAAAGCCGAACGGATTGACTGACATAAATACTATCTATATCAATTTAATTAATAAAGACTAAACTTTACAGATTGTGGTAAAATTTTATCTAAGTCATAAGCTTTGTAGTTCAGAAATTAAAGACCTAACAACACTCATTACAGTTAGTTAGACTAACTTTCATAACTTGCTACAGGATTGAGCAGGAACATTTAAACGTACGTGTAAACTTTAGTCTGGTCTTTCTACTTTATTTTAAATCCGAACTATATTAAAATTATTACATTCAATACAGTGTTTTCGCTTATTTATAGAAGTGGAAGTTTTTATTTCTCTAATTTAATCTAAAATTTAAAAATTCATCAGTCTAATCAGTCATTAAAATTTATAGAAGAGTAAATTCTATATGTTGAAGATATTTCCCAAAAAATAGATACATACGACTGAAAAGAAGCAGTAATACACATTTGTAGGAATTTGAGTCTATCTGTCTGTATTCCGATAGCAATTTTTGCCAAATTAACGGAACCAATCGTAACGAAATTTGGTTGGTAGGTATGCACTTTATGTTAGGAGGAAAGTCATAGAATATTTTTTATATCGCATACTTAAAGTGTAAATTAGGTTATAATTCATTAACTAGTTGTTAGATTTTCTTTATTGGGACTATGTTTTACTATTACAATCTACAATTACGTAAAAAATTGCGAAAACGAATAAGAAATCCGATACTTTAAACAGTAAAAACACTGGAAAATAAAAAACATTGGACCATGCCATATATAGAAAAAACATGTTTTGGGATGTGGGAACGAAATTAGGATCACAAAAATTTGAAGTCGTAGAGCAAATAATTTATAGGTAGTATTTTTTATAGATATGACCTAAAATTGTAATGTTAAAATTTCAAGTAAGAGTAGTTTTATTAATATACTTTTTATATTTTTCGGTGGTTTTAACGTTTAAGATACGGATTTATATTTAGAATATAAATTATTTTTTCAAGTAAATAATTGCTAAATCATTGCTATTAAAAAATTCTAAAGACGGTATTTGTTAGACAAACCACATTATTGTGTTACCGATTTTCTTGTAGACACGCATAAATAATAAAACATTTGTAATAATATTAATTTATTAAAATTTCAGAAAGATACTTTTCTTCACGCCCATATCCCGGAAGGGGCTTAACATATTTATCATCAAAAATCTGAAGGACGCTTGCGAAAGTCTACATTCTTTATGATCCTTTGAGCCGGTTCTGAACCAGCGGCCTACAAATGACAATTATTAACGCTCTACCAGTCCACAAGTACTCAGTCCACCAATCAAACCCACCTACCAGATCTTAATTAAATTTATTTAGAACCTTTTCAAAGTTATGAGCTACAATGTAAATACAGAATTATGAAACTCAGTTATAATTGGCAAAGTAATCGCATAACAAAAACAGACTAAAGGAATAAAATAACCTTCTCGTGTTTGGACTCTGTTAAAGAAACCGAAAAGATCTATCGAATTGGTCCAATAGTAACAAGTCACGATGAATAAAATTCAGGCCTCTCTGATGCTTTCGTTTTCCCTGTCATTCTCGGGTGAGATCAACCTTCATTTACACTCTTCAAGCTGACAGGCGATTGACCGCTCTATTACGATCACTGTATCAGAAAGTCAATTTTTAAGTCAGACAGACTGACCGATGAAAATTGTATTTTAGTTATACTGAAAATGATTGAAAACTACTCGTAGATTGCAGGAATCAATTAGAAGGTGTATAATTTTTGTAATATAGGGAAGCTAATATATTTTGACTGACGAACAAAAATGTGAAATAAATACACGCTACCTATAGACATTGAAGCAAAAACTTAAAGGTATTTTTTAGGTAGGTAAATTCCTCGCCTTCGTCCAAAGTTAACATGACGATGTATCAGCAGTAATAGGAAAGTTGCTACTACCATTGCTGGTATTTTATTCTAATAGTAATAAATATATACCGGCTTCACTACAGCGACGCACCTGTATCATCTATGGTATCTACAGACCACGGTTGTCACTTACCATCAGGAGAGCCTTGTACTTGTTCTCTGATTTCTTACACAAAAAAAGCTACTTGCTACACATACATACACATTTGTACTTTGTTTCATTCACTTTAAAGTACTTTTTGTTATACTGGTTGTGTGCAATAAATAGTTTATAATAATAATAATGTGTAGTGTAAGCGTCTTCGAAACTGATGAGTTTTTATAAAAAGAGGAATGAATGCGGAAGGAGCTAGGCTGGTATGGAATCATGACAATTAGCAATCGATATTTTCTCCCTATAGGGCAAAATGGTTGGCGTGAAGATATGTTTGTGTCGTTTGTACATCCGTTTATACAAGTTGCACTATTTTTCATGATATAAAAAAATATTGAAGTGAGTTTAAAGTCTTTGAGACATGAATCTTCTTATTAATAAATATTTAAAAATGTCATCCTGTAATATAATAATAATATGTGATATCTTTGGAAAGGTCAAAAGGAGGAAGGACAAAGTTAAAACCTTGTTAGATAAGAGCAATTTAGTAAGGGCAATTCTAAATCTTAAGTTTCAAGACTGATAAATTAATTGTTCCAACAATTCTAAATTGGTATTGGAAGTTCAAATTTGAAGTGAAATTTAAAAGCACGAAATGTACCTAAAGATTTCTTACTGAGTTTGCCACCGTCTTTGCCAGCTTTGAATACAGCGTCAATCAAAATTTCAAAACCCCCGTTTTTTATAGCCTTTCTTTGAACTCAGGTATTAAACTCTTACTACATCAAATTTATGAGTCAAATTCCATCAAAATCAGATCAGCGGATTAACCGTAAAAGCATAACAAACAGACAGAAAGTTTTTTTTGCATTTTTAATAGTTTATGCCTACTTCTTCGGGGATATGGGCGTGAAGATACTATTTTTTTTGTTTTTTTTTACTTTTTTTTTAAATAGTGCTAGTATGGAATACAGATAGATACATAGAAAAATAAAAACCTTAATTTGAGATAGAAGAATCATATTTGCTTTTATTTTTCACATCATTAAAACTGAGTCACAGCAATCTATTGCTTTTAGTCCGTATGGTACGCATGAAGTCGTAAGTAAATCCGAAATGAACAATGCCTAGGATCAAGTACATCTTTGTATAACAATATATTGATTTGTCTAACAGTTTTAATAATTTATAGCTACAAAAATAAATCTTTTTTTCCCTCTAACATCGCGTCACGCTTAAACGAATGGAGCATTTTTTTATTCTTTTTTTAGTGAAAAGTCAGTAACAAGTGCACTGCTCTTCTGTTGGTAAGAGATAATCGTAGCCTTTAGACACTATAGATGTTACGTCAGTGTCCTGTGGCCGGGGTGTAAAGTCCGAGTAATTCTACCTCCAAAACCTATCGTAATTGAACGCAAGTAAATCTGGTATACAAGTTAAGAACCCGTATTATTAGTACTATTATATAAAACCTAATGCATTTCAACTGTAGATTAAAAGAAATAATTATGTACAAATGTATATTATGTACAAATGTATATCATTATGTACAAATGTATCTATTGTGTATCGCTACCAGAAATCTAAAGAAATGTCTGTCTTTATCAGGAATGGAACCCACACTTAAAGTTGATCTGTAGCGCGGTGTCAGCCTTGTACACTGACCCCTCAACCAATACGGCGTACATATTTAATAATCAGAAAACATTTTTCTTTCAAGTAGGCCTTATAAAACTTGAATTATCCTAACTAATTGGCTTCGAATACAATTTGATTGTTTCAAGAGATCATTAGACAAAGAAACGAAACAATTATTATTCGTATAGTCATTTCGAGTACTCGGTATTCGGGAACAGTTTCAAAGCGAAGAGTTTCACTTAACATTTGAAGATACTTGTTAAATGTCTGGGTGTGGCTTCTAGAACAAAGTCAAAAGACAATATTGAAAGGTACGCGAATATTTATATATTTTTTATTTTTATTTAAATTTAGAAAATGAGATAACATTTAAATTTAATTTAAACATAAAAATAAAAAAAAATGTACTTACCCGCATTAATAAAAAAAATTAAGTGAAATGTAGATATGTCACATTAAAAAACTTTATTGCATTTTGTTAACCTATTTTTTTTATTACGTATGACATTTGTTTCCAAAAGCGAAAAGATATTATTAAGTAAGTAGCTTTACGCCCAGATACCTGAAGCCGTATGCGGAAATACACATGACTAGCCGAAGACTCTTAGTCTCATAACGTAATAAGTGTGAAGCCTAGCGCCAACCGGGCTCATTTCCAATCCCAGGCATTTTTATTTATTAGAAAATTAAAAATACATATTTTCTTTTTATTTGTTGTCCGACCCTGGGATCAAACACGGGACCTCCAGAAAACGCAATGGCGACCTAAAAGTTATCATTCACGCAAACTTACTTCTAACCCAAATCTCTTACCTAGAAACATAACAGATTAATATTTTTAACAATGTTAACTCTTTATTACAATATGATAAAATTTGAAACAGCGTTTTTGCAAGTTTCCTGTTTTTGCATAAAAAACTAACTTTTCTTTCGAGCTTAAGCACCAACACGCCACTTAATCCAAACGTGACAGTTACTGAACACGTTGGGGTAAGAGTTACCTAAATCTGGTGGTTTTCAGGATCTTAACAACTGCTTGTTTGAAACATTCTTATTAGGGAACAATAAAAGTGAAAATGTAAACATAAACAAAAGTCCCAGCTCAGGGTACCTAAGTGTCAAATTGGAATAAATTTCAACTTAAACTAATAAGATTCCCTTGTTCATCTCTTTTTTAACTTTAGAAGTGTATGGTTAGTCATATGACAAATAAATAAATAAATAAATAAATATTTATTTGATTCCATATAGTACACAATTTATGATATAAATCACGAAGAGCGATAAACGGAAATGCACAAAAGGTGGGCTTATCTCTGGGTCTAGAGATTTCTTCCAGCCAACTCTAAAAATAAGAATCTATGATGAAACCTTGAAAGGAATGATAAATAACAATAAATAAATAGCCTAAATATAATAATAATATTAAAAAACTCATAACAATTACATACTATAAAACAATACAAATAATATTAATAAATCTATATAAATAAGAAACCTGAAAGTCACAAATAGTGGTACTAAGATACCACCATGGTATACCAGGTACCATCAAGTGGAATAGACCATCAGCTTCGGTTTCAGGTAGCTTGCAATAGATGAGGTATTTAGGTTTAGGTATAGGTCATTACCAACAAGACAACTTATTGTGGGTATGGACACACATAGGGTGCTCTGTAGCAATAGCCCAGGAAGGAACTATTTTGCTGCCATAATGAGTCTGTCATATTCCAGTCTGGAGGGTAGAGTTTTGGGTAGACTTGCACAATAGGCTTTCCATTTTAGTCTCAGGGCAGCGACGCACCTGTAACATTTATGATGTCTATAGGCCTCGGTTGTCTATTACCATAAGGAGAGACGTATGCTTGTTCGCTGAGCTCTAACATAAAAAAAAAAACTGGTCCGGGTCCTCTGTGTAAAATAGAACTTCATGTCATAAAGCTTTTTAAGAGATGAGTATAGGTTATGTGCATACATGATTTTGAAAAATAATGCATCAAAAACCGTTGCGTAGTTTTAAAGATACTAGTGGTCGCCCGTGTCAAAATTCGACCAAAATAAATTTTAATATCTTGTTGATAAGAACGCCATATTCATTTCTCAAGACCAACTACTTTGTTTCCAAATTTTTTAGTATGCCATCTGTGATCTTTTATCTTTAACATCAATATGTTTGTTTGTGTGTGTGCCAAATCTATGGTAGTGTAGGTAATGTTTTATTTATTGATTTAATATACTTTATATGCATTATTAATGAAAAATATTAGCGTTCTGCACTTCTCCAACACATAAACTATAAGTGTACCAAATATTTATGCTCTTGCGTCCGCGCAATTTTCGTATAAATGGGTCTAAAGTTTTTCACCACGTATTAATATATAGCTAAGCAAGGTACAGAAAATGGAAAGCGACTTCGTATTATACTATGTATAAATCGCTATCTCTTTCTTCAAATCTAGCTGAAGTAAAAAGTATAAAATAATTTGTGATCAAATGAAAGAATGAGTGATTGAAAATAACGTTTTACCGTAAAAAGAGCGGGAGCTTGTTAAAATATTTCATAAGAAGTTTTCTGTTCCCAATATCAGTTAATTAAGTATTTACAACAATTGAAACTTGAAAATTGGAATTCGAGACTCTAAGCTACTTAAGACAAAATGTTTTTGTTTCTAAAGCTGGAAACATACTATCATACGCGGCTGAAAGGTTTACGGCCGCGACTTACAAGTATAAAGATAATGAAAGTACCCAGAAATGATAGTAACAAGGACGTTCCGAAAAGAAGAATTAGACAGAGAGTTGACAGGCTCGTCTGTCAGTAGATCCTCCTGTCAAAAGTTACAGCTCGCTTCCGCAGTCCCGTCCAAGACCCGTCATGACCACGGCCTATGCAACTAGGCCGAAATATCAACCCGTATAAATAATTAAAAATGAAAGTACGAGTACATTGAGCATTGCGAACTATCAGACGAAAACCGCGTACGTTATGTGACAGACCAACTACAAGGCTCGGGTTTGATTCCCGACGGGGGCAGGCATTTGTGTGATGAACATTTAGATGTCTGCATCTTTAGGTCTGGGTGTTTATTAAATTTATTGTGGTGTCTATTTAAGTATTTCTATGTATTACAATCGTTGACTAACATCCATAACACAAGCATATAACATGCTTAGTTTAGGGCTAGATTCATTTTATGTAACTTGTCCAGGGATACTTATTTATTTATTTATATTATTTTTTAGAAAGATACGTAGATACAATTCAATAAAAGCGCGTTAGAAAGTTTATTTTAACGTTATAAGCAAACTGTTAAATGTTTATGTTTTGAATAATTTTCTTTAAATTCCTGCAATAAAATAAGTCTTGTAAACAACTTCTAACAATATTAGCGTAAACTACGCAGTAAGGGCGCTCAAATTTCAAGTGCTAACAATGACAAAGGCGACAAGTGTAATTAGAAGTTACAGTTAGCTTTTGTACAACAGCTCTGAGCTTACATTTAACAAAACATAACATTATTTTAATGAAGTACAATTGAAGTCAGATTATTTTAAACTATTTCATTTGAAAGAGTGTAATCTATATATTGAAACAAATAAATGAAACTGGAGTGTCTGTTTCTAATATTAAAAGATACACTAATTAGTAGTAATTAGTGTACAGAAATACAGAACATATTAAAAAAAACAGAACATATACCAATAAAAAAAATTGTTTAGTTGTTTGCTCTAGCTAATCTTGAAAACAGCTAAATTATTGTTGACCGGATTTTTAGTGGCAGGTAGCTGATGTAGTAAGAAGTATCTAAGGCTACTATTATTTTAAACTCTAATGTTTCTCTAATATTTACAGTTAAATAAAATTGGAGTGTCTGTGTTATTAAAATTACTGCTGCTATAAAAAAAGATTATAGAGAGTTTCACTCTTAGTTAACTCTCAAGATACTTTCACTTCCTTATTTTCTTTTTTTTTATTCTACTCGCAGGCGTTACTAGTATATTTTAAAACGGTAAAGATCTTCACAATAACTATTCGTTCCCATTTGTTATTTTGAAATCAATATGAAAGATTTTGGTATTATTAGCCTTGTTGAATTTCTTTGCTAGTGCGTTTTAAAAAACAATGTTGGTAAATTGTATAAAAGTCAGTTACGTGTCGGTATAGTTAAGAAAAGTAAGATGCGAATAACTATTTTATGTTCTTTCTTTTATTCGGAAATATGAAAACATGAAATAATATTTTAAAACGAATATAATGCTTTATAATATATTTAACATGTTTAAAAAAATATATTTACGAATAAAATGAAAACCATTATGCATACTACTTTTTTCAATACATGTAAGTAATAAAATAATAAGTCTCTATAAAGTTTTTTTTGAAAAGCTTCGACAGGAAACGATTTAAATGTTTACATTACTGTTTATTTAAATCTTTGTCACTTTATTTTACACTCACAAAATGATGGCGACAAGTGTAATTGATTTTCAACTAATAGAACACTAAAATAAAATATACTTAGAAAAACATTTTTCATAAACATTATAATGTCCAATCATTCCAATGTAAATTAAGGCGCAAGAGCGCTTATAATCTTAATGCTTCTAATAATATTGACGAAAAGTGAAATTGATTTTACACTAATACAAACTAGTAATAAAAAAAACTATTTTTCATAAACAACACAATGTTCAACCATTCCTATGTAAATTAAGCAACAAGAGCGCTTAAAATCTAAGTGCTCAAAATAACATTGGTGACAAGTGTAATTAGAAGTTAGTGCTTCATAATAGCCTCAGAATGGCAGTTAGATGTGAACTATGTAATTATAAAACACGTTATTTTGATCAAACATAGTTAATTCGTGTCCTATATAAACTAAAGTTTAAATTTGGTAAGCTACCCTTTTGAACAGCACCTATTTTAACCCAGTTTTACTAAACATGTTTGTTTTATATCGAAAAGGTTGTAAAATATCTTTACGCTCCTAACCCCGAATAGGTATGCAGAGGGACCACGGCTAGCGTTAGACACTAAGTCCCATAGTGTGATATGTGGCAAGGTTACCGGCAACCAGGCATTGGCATCTTTGTTGTCTGATATATTTATCAAACCCATTCAAGTCCAACACCGGACCACTAGATCACAGAGGCTTTAATTAGTACCCATGTAGATAGTTGATATTTGCATTTTCCGCTATAACTACCTTTTTATTTGTTATATCATAGAAGTTATAATAAAAATTATGAATCTCCATTTTACAGAGCCTGCTTTAATAGGACAGCCTCGTTATGCGTTCTGCTCATCAAATTCTTTTTACTTATTTACGAATTGCATGCTTAACATTTTCACATTATAAACACGCACGTATTGTTGGTCCTTCTTTCAAGTAACATCGGAATAATATCATGGTATATATTATATATTATAAGTAGAGATAATTAACATTCTAGTTAGTGACGTAGGCTAATTTTCATCCCATTATCTAAACGGGTTCGTGAAAGAGATCCATATAACATGAACACAGTTAGCCTTGAGCAATAAATAATAATAAAATTAATGAAATTAATCTAGTGACAGAATAATGAATGTCAAACCTAGTGATACAATTAATATCACATCTAGTAATACAATAATTAATGTCACATTTAGTTATACAATAGATGTGACATATTATAGTTATACTATTAATGGCAAGTCTAGTGATACAATAATTAATGTCACATCTAGTTATACAATTAATGTCACACTTAACGCACAGAATAATAACGCTATGGAAAGATAGTCTTCATGGTAACGCTGTGTCAATATTGAAGCACTAAACTAATTCACATACGCATGACTATTACTAGCTTACGCTTGTCACCACGCACACATGCACTTGCATTTCGCTGCCAGTTCAAGTGCAGTTTTCCCGAAAATGGGGAAAGATGTCGAGGATGACGACAACTTGTTTTTAACATTAATACGTAAAAAGCTATAAATATTTTTAACACTTCATTTTCTATTGCCAATCAAATGTAGTAGTTATTTAATTTTGTAGTATTACGAAGATTTTAATGTGAAACAAGTAAAAGTAAACTACTAAATTGGCTACTAAACATTTTGGCACAATACAGTAGATATATCGTTAGTAATGAATCTCTTTTTTGCAGTTTACGTAAATTTCCTTTAATCAATGTATTTCTCATTTTCAGACGCCTAACCTTTTGTTTCAATATTTTTATAATTTTCATATATTTGAAATTAAGTAACGAGTTTTTATTTAACTTATTTTGAAGGAGCACATTACGAGGAGTATCAAATATGTAATGGAATTCATCCTCTGATGGTCGCCAGAAGTTCCCACGTAGCGTACTCTACAAAATGACATTTTGTCCACCAATTTGTTAGTGATAACAGGGTCAACAGGAGTCATTTAAACAACAACAAGCAATATTACTAATTTTGAATCGCAAACAGTGTTAGACTTTTAACTTTCAAGTAACACAAGTAGGTATGCATACAATATAACTTTTAACGAGAACAATATCTACGTCATTAGATAACGTGTCACATACTTAAATAAAAAACGGTAGAAACTATTTCAAAATTAACCAAGTGGTCAGTTAAAGTGGGAAAATATTTTTATGATCCGACAACATTGAGCATTGAAACAAAACATAAACAACATTTTTCTTTCTGAACATAATTAACTAGAAAATACTATGAAATCATGAAAGCTTGCCTGTGAAAAGTGATGTTATTAATTTTTTTTTGTTTATTAGATATGTTGTGACACAATTTAATTGCACAAACCGCCATAATTATTTTTTATTCGCGAGATGCGCTCGGCGTCATTTGACGTTGAACACTACTGCACGGTTTGGCGTTTGGAGCCATAAATGGCTCCAAATAAAATGCTTCAAAACGGACACGTGGACTCGGTTTCTATAGCGTTATTATTCTAAGTGTCACACCTACATTCATACATATCTTCACACCAAATCTTGTAGGGTAAGCAAATAGTACCGGCGGCACTATTCTTGCAGATCTACCTGGCTTCTCCGCGTTTATTATTCTTTCCTTACAATTACGTCGGATTCGAAGACTCTTGACACCACCCTCGGATAATACCCGAACGATTTGATAGAGGAATGTTAACCTAGGTCTACCCAGGTAGCCACATCCTTCCACATTCGCATTGTTATTTGTTTATCTGCTTTGTCATTCTTCTTTGTCACATCTAGTAATACAATTATTAATGTCACATCTAGTAACACCTTAAATTATGTCACATCTAGTAATACAATAATTAACGTCACATCTAGTGATACAATTAATGTCTTATCAACCATATACAATTTCCGACAATAGCAGTGTAAACTACGCAGTAAGGGCGCTCAAATTCTGAGTGCTTACAATAACAAAGGCGACAAGTGTAATTAGAAGTTACTGCCTCATAATAGCCTCTGTACGGGAGTTAGTTTGAGCTTTATATTAACAAAACACATTTCGATGGAGAATGGTTCGAATTTGCTCTATTTATTCCTAAGCAAGTTTTCATTAACCTTTATTATATAGGACTTATTGTATAGGATGATATTATCAAAACTCTTTCAATAGAGCTTGCAACGACAGTTCTTAATTTGTTTTGGCTGCTTTCCTGACAAGCAGCTCGTAAGAAGAGCATGTTAAATCATGGCAAACAAACGTATTTTTATTTTAGAACTTCTCCTGTGCGTGGGTTAAGTTTCTATTTTTTTTCTTTTGTTTCTTTCTTTAAAATTTAAAAGAAACGAAAGTTATGGTCATTATAAATGTGAATTTCATATGTAATGATGAACTTATTTCGTGGGTACTCAGAACTGTGTAACTATAATAAAGATATTATATCGTCGGCTTGAGAGACTTACAGGTACAAATCCTGTCTAAGGCAATTTTTTTTTCTTAAAAATTTACTGATTACAAACAAGACCTCTAGTGGGATAGCGCCGTGCTGTATCTTTTCAGGTAGGGTTTCAAAGCTTTACAGTTGGTAGAGTGTACTCATCACATTTTTGTTCAGAGGGTAAGATAACTGGTAGGCTTACTTAATTATTGGCCTAAAACCTTGGCCCCAGACCGTAAAAGCTCATCTATTACATTCATAATTTCTATGTAATAAAAATGAAGTTTGTTGATCCGGGAATTTATGTAGAAAAAACGTTGCAATTAATTTTCCTGGCAGATAGCAGTAAGAGGCTAACAAAGGTCAAGTTGGTGATAACCAACAAGATACCAAGAAGATTTCCACCTACGGACATCGCGACAGAGTTCAAAGTATGTCCATCATCTTGATGCATGGCGAACTATAACTGTGTGATTCCGAAGACATTTTTTACCCAGCATAACACCTTTGTGGAATCAGTTACCGAGGGCGGTGTTCCCAAACAAATATGACTACAAGAAACCTTCAACAAAAGAGCGTACTCTTTCCTCAAAGGTTGGCAACGCATCTGTAATACTCCTGGTGTTGCGAATGTCCGTGGGCGGCGATGACCACTTCCCATCAGGTAACCCACTTCCTCGTTTGCCTTCTCTTGTATAAAAAAAAATAAAGATCACTGGTTTGTCGTCCTGCAACTCGTCCGGGTAGGGATTCACCACTTTACCTATTCCTGCCGTCATAATGACAGTATCAGTTTCTAACCAGGAGGGTAGGGTGGCCGGTAGACTTGCACAATAAATGGCCCAACCACTTGGTCACAAGACAACGACGCACCTCCAACATCTAAGGTTTCTATAGGCCACGGTTATAGTCAACCAACAGAAGAGCCATCTTCTTATTCGCTATCTCATAACGTAATATTCACATTTCAAAATTTATTCATTTTATTCTTTTTTGCACTAAAATATTATATATATTTTATCACCTCTGTGGTCTAGCGGTCCGAGTGTTGGACTTGACTGTATGAGGTCTCGGTTTCGAATTGAAAGTTGGATTTTTCCAATTTTCTAATTTAAAAAATGTTGGTCGGGATTGGAAATGTGCCCGGTTGGCGATAGGCTTGCCACCTATCCCATTGTGGGACTTAGTGTCTTCGGCTAGTCGTGGGTGCCCTGGTTGTGCCTCTGCCTACCTCTTCGGGGATATGGGCGTGAAGATACTTTATATTTTATGACAAAGACAATGCAACAATAAGAACGAAGGCGAACTTAATGCCAGCAAGCATTTTCTTTAAATTAATTCTGGGTTGATTACAAAAATAAATGGGGTGTTGCACAAAATTTCACAAAAAAATAACACAATTTTAGAATAACACAAACAGATTACAAATTATTGAAAACTAAAAAGATCCTAAATCTAAAATTAAGTAAGTTAATAATAAAGTTTATCTCCGAAACCGTGTTTATATAAAAAGAGTAATGAGGAAGCCAAACAGGCCTGCCAGGATAGTAAGATTTGGTACTCGATACCCTCTGCTTGCCTTGTAAAGACTTGCTGTGAAGATGTGTATGTATGTATGTAACTAAGTTAATTATCTAAATATTTACGGCATACGTATCATATAAGTCTACTTATACACAACAAATAAATCTAACTAAAACATATTACATACAACTAAATTTCAATAAAATAGGAATGGGTTTCAGCAATCAGAATAGAAATGCACATAAATAAACATAATAATTTAGTGGCAAAAAAAATCAACGACTAGCTGGTTGTTTAATTTTTTACAATATATGATTTATGATAAATATGCAAAAAATATGGATTCCAATAGTTATTTGCTCTTTTTTATCTTTTTTTTTTAATTAATACGTTTGGTTTAGTTTTTATTTCTCAAGCAATCTAAGTATCTCACATAATATCCAATAAATCGTGTCAATAGCGTAAGTTTTTCACACAAGTCTTCATAAAACGAAATGTAACAGTAATCCTTCTGTCGTGGTGGTACTTGGCCAAAACGTTTGGCTCTGCGATTGTCAGCCCGCTTTAGGTAATTACGACTAAATCCTTCGAAATGGAAAGCTCCGAATTGGGCTCAACTCCAATTTTGTGCCTTGAGAGACTATCCTGATGTTAGTACGTACACATAAATTGTGCGACACATGGAACTGATGCTAGTGCAGTTCGAATTTTCTTCTTTTATTGTTAGGTACATTACTTTTTAGACTTACCTCTTTTTGATGTAGCCTTCTAGAAAGGCTACATTTTTCTCATACCTTTATTTAAATTTAAATGATATCTTTCTTTTTGCTAGGAAAAATCTAGAATAGTTTATTTATCATACCTTAGCAAAAGTTAATAAAAGTGTTTCCATGTCCTTAATAATTTTACAACTAGTTTGGAAGTTTGTCTTCAAAAGTAGGTAGAAGATAATATTCGAACATAAAGAGTATTTAAACATACCTTGTTACTAAACTTAGAATAAAGTAATCTAAGGTTTATTAAGCTGACTTTATAGTATATTACAATGTAGTAAATATAATAACGTCAACTTAAATCTTTGAGTACTATAATTTATGTTTATAAATAGCACGGATAAGGATTTAGTACGAGTTTCAGGTCATAAGCTAAGCTACGAAGTAGGAGTAGTAATAAATAATTTGTTCAGCGATGAAATTCGTGGTTGTTTATAGAATGGAGTAACTGGAAAATTTACATAATAAACACTAAAATCTCAGGTAATGCACCATTATCTATTGCTAGATTTTACCCGCTTTGATATTTTGTTTTGAAAGCTTAGATAATCTGTAAGGCTATTTAAGCGAAAAGCTTAATTAACATTGCAGTTTCTGGAAGGCGATGTCTATCTTAGCATCAGGAACTCCTGATGCATATTTAAAAAATTGTATGTATGAGGCGGCGCTTGCATCCTGATTTTATGCTATCAAAAGAATCAAACTCACCTAAAACATCAACACAGCCAATCTGCTTCTTCATAGTACTGGTGTTTATTTGACACATGTAGCAACCGCGGTCCTCAACCTTCAAAGGGCGGATGTGCAGCTGCCAAGACCCTGGAGAATCATTGGTGACTGCATAACGCGAACTGTGTGTCACCAGACGAGTGTGCAGGGTTAATATCGTCTGGTCATCCGCTCTGATCCAGGCGACCTGCAACAAGAGTGCAATTTTAGAAAGTATAATAACAATTCGTCTTGCCTAGGGATCTGGCTGTCACTCATTGCAACACAACAGGTACCTGAAAATATTGCTAAAAGGAACGTAGAAGAAAAGTAAGGTAGAGTGCAATCCAGGAAATCTACCGAAATCAGATTAAGGGAAAAGTGGGTGTCGTGTCTTAATAGTAGATGAAAGAGAGAGAGCAGAGAGAAGATAGATATTATTTATTTATTATCTCACCATAGGCAGCTAGTAAAATAATCTAGCAATTTCTTCTAGTCTTTTTTACGGCTAGCTAGGAGTGGTATAACAGCATTTATTCTTCCTGTCACTGTTTTAACTTAAGTTACTTGAAGATTGATGATATTACTAAAACAAGTGGGTCAGTATTTCAGTTCTTGGTTTGGAAGGTATCTATGGCATATTTAGTAGTTTACCTTTCAAAACAATAATTCCAAAGATGTAAAAAAACGTTTTGTTGGAAACTATTTAGTTAAGTACTGTACAAATGTATTCTGCCACGGTTTCTGTCTCATTTGAAGAATATTTGGTAACCGCTTGGTTACTAGGCAGTTCGTAAGAAGTCAACTTATATTTATATAAGATATATATAAGATATATTTATATATATAAGATATATTTCTGCGGTGATTTTTTTAAGACTTCATCAGACTCACTATCCCATTTTTTATTTCGGTCATCACAACATTATTGGTGACAAGTTACGTGGTCGGTTTTTGTAGCGCAGCCTCTAAAGTATTATACGCTTCTTCAATCGTTATTGAAGAAGCGTAAAATCTTGTCCTCAGTGTGTGAATATCGTTATTATTTCTGTAGAATGTATACCGCTATTGTTTCTTTACTAATTTATCTATTCTGGACAAAGCAATACTCACTAATACCGTATTAAGTGTTGTTCTTTATTTGATTTGAAAATCTTAACTTTTAATCTCCACTTTTATAAGGACAAGTACTACTAGTACTTCAATTATAACCTTCGGCTTCACACTTTTTAGTCTTTTACCTTGTATACTTTTATTTTTAAATTGGCTGGTCTAATCTAAGTTTTAAGCGAAATGATTAATTATGTAATAACAACTCTATATACATATCTTTAAAATACATTCAGATTTCCGAAACTTGACGAATATGGTTGAAAAACTTTAAATAATGTAGTAGTACATACATACATTTAAATTTAAGTAAGTAAATATACAACAAAACTGCAAAAATACCGATTTCATTTTCAATATTGTATCACTTGAATGAAAAATAAAATATTTATTATTAAGTACATTAATCTGTTTTTTGTTAGAAAATAATCATCTAAATCTTTTCAAGATTTTAGTAGTAATTGCAAAAAAAAACCACACAGTTGAATTTAAAACTTCCTACATGAAGTCGGTTAAAACTAACAAGCTTATTACAACGCATAATTCATAGTGAATAATAAATAAGAACACAGAAAACATTTTCAGGATAGCTAGCTTGTGAACGAGCGTAGCTACGCTCGTTCACAAGGGATTTAAAACTGACAAACTTATTTTTAATGTGCATTTGACTATGGGAGTGTGAAAATCCTAACCAAGCTTTGTGAATTTTAGTGAGTTGGGAAACTTTGGTAAAGTGAACATGATACAGATTATAAAAGCTAATGTTTTATTCCCACACTTAGGCTTTAGTGACATAAAATTAGGCTTTCATGATTTTTTAAGTAAGTTATTTTAATTATTGTATATATCTGTTTTGTGACTTTTTTTAAAACCTCGGACACATTTGTATCAAACTTTGTATTCATGCTTTGTACGAATTGACTACGAAAAAGAAGGCTAGTTTCTTCTTCAAAAATTTAACCCCTTAGATGCTAAAATAGAGGATAGAGGATTCTTTTTTATATTGTTATTGAAGTCTTACATAATCGCATGACTTAAACCCTTTAAATCTAAAATTTTGCGCATGTATTTATATGCATTCTGACAGCTGAAATGCTCAAAGAGACATACTTAAAACATACTCAAAGTTTATGGATGATGATAAATAAGCCTAGTTAAGATAATATTTACGATTAATTTATTGCTTTTAAACATATATATTGTCGTTATTTACACATTTTTCTGTTCGTTAAAACAATAAACGGGCCATCTTAAGAACTGGACTATGTTAGGCGCATGTACCTAATCTGATTATTAAGATCGAGTAAAAATTGCTTTAAAAATACGTTTGTTGTATCGGAGCCCCCCATATATATTTATTTTATTGCTATTTCCATATTTATTTTTAAAGGTAAAGTACAAGTAAATATTTTGTAAAAATTTTAAGCGTCTACCTGTTACCGTTTTTAATGTTGAACAAAAACATACGAAAAAAACACGTTTTTATATAACCCACCTTAATATATATTTTTTAATTTTTTGTCTTTCTTATTATAGTGGCAATGGAAATACATCATTTGTGAAAATTTCAGATTTCTAGCTATCACGGTTTATGAAATACAGCCTGGAGTCAGACAGACAGCGGAGGCTTAGAAATAAGGTCCGTTTTACCCTTTGGGTACGGAACCCTAAAAAGTACAAGCATTTATATTTTAATGTACCTATGAATGACAATATCGAAGTATAAACCCTAAGATCAAGTCCACACTTACATTACAATGTAATCGACCGTTCACATCCAGTTAAATTATGTCAACGACACACCCTAGTAGAAAATTGCAGCAAGGAGCTTTGCGGGGTAAAACTACGAATGAAGTGCAATGATCCATGCTCCGCTATGAATATCCCGACTGGATTGAGCAAAACCATTTCAATCTCAAAAGATAAACGTATATTTTATTTTGCCTTGCAACGGCGAAATTTAAAGAATTTATTTACTCGTGATGTACTTTGAGCGAATGAATAAATTTTGTAAACCAAAAATTACAATATTCGATAATCACACTTACGGCTTTGCACGTTCCTAGGTTTAGTTTATTAAGGACTGTACCTTACCCCGCCAAATCTATTTATTGCTTTAGAGATGAAAGAATTACTTCCAAGTTTTAGAATTAAATGTAATATAAAACGATTCAAACCTAGTTTGAAAGTAACTCACAGTTAGATACATATTCCAATAAAGTGCGAGCAAATCTAGGACAACTCACATTTGATAACTTAACAGATTAACAGATTTTACCCAGAAACTTGCAAGTGGGCCTTAATTTTTTTGGCTAATATATTGCTAACCTCGTGATTTTTACAGCTTTACCGGGCTTTTTGGGCGAGCAGAGTGATCATCCTAAGACCTCATTATCTAATTGAATCAGACTGTTCCCTTCAACGTCAACTACAAGTTCTATCCCTCGCAGACCAAATCTTGACTAGGTGCTGCGTTCTTTTTGCTTAGAAAAATTCGTCGCTCGGGGTCAGGTGCCGACCCGAAAATAATCCTTCGTCATCGAGGTCAGATCAGATCGACCATGGTGTAAAAATTATCTATACTAATAGTACATAAGGTCTTACCGACAAGACAAAGGAGAAGATCAAAAGATGAAGGTATATTTATGTACTTAGAAAATATTTTTACCTAAATCCTTACATTGTCAGTCAGATAGAACACAGTTGTTTTTTTTTCAAAATCACTTCAAAAGTTGTGGATCTTATTACACTAGGTACAGTTTTGAGATTAATGTACGTATTAAATAAATGTACCTATATTTGACTGATTACCGTATAAACATCGCCCTGTTTTTGTTCCTCTTGTGCTGGCACAAGTCGCATTATGGTCACAAAATATGCTATAACAAAATTATATTCCTTTCGAGTCTTTAATGTAATAAACACACTAACATAATAATGGATAAATCTATACTTGTTATGGCATAAGAAAACAAACAAGCATTTAGCTCTTTAGATAGTAAGAGACAACCATGGCCAGATTTTAAAACTATTGCATAGCTTCCATTGCGGGCCTTGAGCGTGGAGACCGAATCCAGAAATTCCGTAACGAAAATAACCTAACACCCCCGACTCCGACCGGCAAAGCGGTGATTCTTTTTAGTTTTGCCATCTATGGAAGAATACCAGAACTTTTAATAACTTTTTGATTACGCTTGTCTCCTTAGTTCAGCAACTCGCCTCTAGGTGGCATTATACTGTATTATTGTTTCGGTGTTACTGCGCATGCACAATCTCCTTCTTCACCCCGCAATCTGGTGACTCATGCCTGCTTATGCAATAGCTTTGCCGCGGCAGTCTCCGAGTACCACACGTCTTTTTTCTTCTACAAAGACTCCTGTCTAACGAGGAGGAAATGTGTATATGAAAATAATTTGAATAAGTTCCAAAAAAGCAAATCACGGCTTGCAAACATTGTCGAAATAACCTTTAACATGTTGTAAATTTCATTATAACAAGTTTTAAACAACGTCCTAAATATTTCATACTTTTTCGCAACTCAAATGAACCTTGTTTGCTTATATTTGGAGCAAAGATTTATAATTTATGTATCCTGGAAGCTGCAATGGCCATTTATTATTTAACACACTTTGCGGTTACGGAAAATCCAAAACCATGGAAACGTTCACTACTTAAGAAGATTTGATATTTAAATTTAAAACGTTCTCGAAGATTAAACTGAGTGAAGTGAAATAGAAATGTAAGGAAGTATTTACCTTAGTCAAATTTTGGTTTTGTTCATTTTAATGGAGTTGGAGTGTTACATAGACGTTACTTGATACACGAGGTAGACAGAGTCAAATACTTTTCACGATTCACATAGACCTGCCTGGCTTCCTATACATTCATTATTATTTTTAAACCCCTCCAGTAAAAGAGGGGTGTTATAAATTTGAGGCACGTGTGTGAGTGTCTGTGACTGATTTCAATGCATTTTTATTTGAAAACTTCCATGATGAAAATGCTTCTTTCCTATAACAATCTATACTTATGAAAATCTGTTTAAAAGTCTGTGATTGAATCTGACCCCAAAGTAAGCAAATTATATGCTTGAGTTATGGGTGTTAGTCAACGATACCAATACATAGAAATACTTAAATAGATACACACTTACATACATATCTTCACCCAAGTCCCTTGCGGAGCAGGGCAGGCAGAGAGTTCTAGCTTCCTTCACATTCATTACCCTTTTCCAATATCCGAGTGATCTGTGTGCTGAGTGTGAGTTTCGCACAAACTTATTTTACTACCGCGTTTGCGTTTAGACGATCCAAATATATGGAATAATTTAGTTGTTTCGACTGTCCGCTAGGGGCGCTGACAATAGCTCCATACATCAAGGTCGTTAAACGTTAACGCGATAATAAAGTAAATAATTTGAAACACTCACACTAGGCTTGCTGATCGTGAAATATCAGCCCTGATCTTCCGGGTACCTACATCTATCCACATTCGCATTGTATATCTGCTTTGTCAATATTTCATCTGTTATTCTTTCCACATGACCGAACCAGCGGAGCATGCCCTTCGCATTTTAACAACAACACTTTCTTTCAATCCCACTCTTTCTTGGATTTTACTGTTACGCATGCGGTCAGCGAGCGTTACACCACAGATTTTTCTAGTGCTCTCATTTCGACCACATTTATCCTACTTTCGTGCTCTTTCTGACGTACTTAACTCTCGCTTCTATACAATAACGTTGGGATAAGAACAGAATTATGCAAAGCGAGTCTAGCTTTTTACTCAAAACCTCGCTTTGGAATAGCTTACCCAACGCTCCATTCACACTATTCCCTGCACTCGCTCTCCTCTCTACATCCGCGGTGTACCTTCCATCCCAGCTAAAAGCACAACCAAGATATACAATTTCATTCACTTGTTTGCTTGTTTTCATCGCATAAATTAGATGTATAAATTATTTAAATAAATACCAGAATAAATTTAATAAACACAGACCCGGAAACGAAGTCATATAAATGTTCATTACACAAATGCTTGCCCCCGTCGGGAATCCTTACGGTTGGTCGGGGAAGTTAGGCGCCTACGCTAGCTACTCGAGCAGTGAGGCGGTGCATTAAAGCTGTTTAGAAAAAAACCTTATTTATACTTTAATATCTTCATTCCAAGTCCCCTGGAAATAAGGCAGAGAGTGCCAAGTAAACGAAGTTAGCCTGGTCTACTAGTATTAACTATTGGTGTTGTAGGGGTTGTTAAACATTTTTTTTATCATCATACAATCTTGGGCCAGTACGGGATAGATGTGTAGGTTTTTAGGAAAGGTTACCACTCTACCCTTGAAAAAAGTACGATAGTTGCGGACATTGTGACTTAAGCCTAAATACACTTATTCAAAGCCTAAACCATATGAAAACTATTTTTTTATAACATTGGAAGCCAAACTAGCAGACGGATTTCCTGATGGTAAGAAATTCACGTCGCCTAGAGACACCAAAGGTGGTAATGGTGCGTTGCCAACCAGAGGCCGGGATGTTAGGCCTCGAGCAAAAGTAAGTTAACCGGCTACCTTACTCTCCGAACCGGAACACGTCATGATGTTTTGGCGCCAGGAATAGGTAAAGCGATGGTACCAATCCGGGTGAGTTGCTGCGAAACTACCACCTAGTCAGATGTCACGGTGTTAGTGACGGATAGCCTATGCTCGCCTTTTACGAGCTGCCTGGCACAGGAAGGCAGATGGTCTATTCTACAAAGAAGCCCGGACCAACACGGGGCATGTAACGCTTTAGTAATAGTAATGTTTCTGAAATGTCTGAGAATACTGTTACTAAACATGAATTTTAGCTGTAATAGCCAGTTAGTTTCCTATTACCACGTTTATTATAGCACATAAACCAACTTAACTTAAGACAAAGCCCTTGCTATATAATATGAAGATTCTCGTGTTTTTAATTACCTGCAAGTTTGATTTCAAACATTAGAATGCTGTTGAGGCAGGGTTTGTTCACGTTTTTGTGTATTTAATGAATAATGTTAACATAATATGTCTTTAAGTCTGCGATAGTGTATATGCGCTTTATTGGTCGAAGGGGTACCTAGTGTACACGCCTAACTCCATCGACCAACCGCGAGGCAGGGGTTCGAATATCGACGGGTACAAGCATTTGTGTGATGAACATATAGAAGTTTGCATTTCCGGATCTAGGTGTTTATTAAATTTATTCTGGTATCTATTTAAGCATGTCAATCAATATGAACGTTGATTAACACCCATTCTACAAGCACATATTTTATTACTTTGGGCGTAGATACAATTTGTATAATTTGACCAAGCATAAAAAGTATCTTCTCGCCAATATTCCAGAAGAGGTAGCCAGAGGCACAACCAGGGAACCCACGACTAGCTGAAGACACAAAGTCCCACAATGTGAAAGGTGGCAAGTTTGTCGCGAACCGGGCACATATTATATCTGATCCCGAGCAATATTTTCTTTATTAGAAAATTGGAAAAACCATTTTTTTTTACCCGAACCGGGATCCGTACCTGAGACCTTTTGTCAAGTCCAACAGCTGAATCGCTAGACCACAGAGACCACCAAGTATATTTATTTATAATTCTGTGAGCTCGTTCAATACTGTTTTTAGTTATTTTTACTTGACGTATTTTAAGTGTAACGAATATTATATCTACGAAATAAAGACAAAGAACTGGATAAATCGAATTAAAACTTATTCAAAGGCAACGTCCTGTTTTCATGGCATGAAAACTATCAAGAAAATTAGGTAAAAATCATTATGTATTCAATGCAGGTTTAAAAAAGGAAATGTTGCAGGAATGCAAATGCAACAATAATTTAAGCATAGTAAAACTACAAGAAACCGAAACTAATTTTAGTACTTCGCATATAAGGACACAAAAAAATTGCATTATTGCTCAAAACTTAAAAAGTACCAGTCGTACTTTTACCAAATTTGGTCGAATGGCTAGCATACATGCTTAAATACGTCGACTTACCTCGAGGTTCGGGTTCGATTCCCGACGGGGACAGGCTTGTGTGATGAACATTTAGATGTCTGCGTTTCCGGGTTTGGGTGTTTATTAACTTTATTTTGGTATCTATTTTGATTATTTTGATTTGCGTAATTTTGGGTTAGATTCTATTTGTACAAAAAAATGGACAACTTTAACATAAATCAAAACTCGTTACTGGCCGAGTAACCGCATAAAAAACAATTAATTTAAGAGCAGTGAAACTGCAAAAAATCGAATTCATTTTCAACAAGTCATCTACGTATACCTAGTTAATTTTTTCCTCAATCAACTGGTACGAGTCATCAAATCTAGACTTAGTGAAAAAGAACCATCTTTTTTAATGAAAACACTTTATTTAAATCCATCCAGAAATTCCAAATAAAAAACTTAAATAAAAAAATAATAAACGTCAAACTTCTTCCTCTTTTTTTAATCGGTTTAAAAATATACGGACGAATAATTGAAAACCTCCTTTTTTCGAAACAAGACAGTTGTAACTTACATAATATACTAATTCAGAGCTTCAGTTTGTATTTCAAAATCAAGAGTCAATAGCAAGTAAGATGATAAAAGAGATGCATAATGAGATAACGCCTCGGCGGAAGGCAAAAGAATTTGCCGCTTGATCGGTCACAGCGCCTGGGCCGGATCAGAAATAAATTGGAGTCGACGACCATGCTGTATATTCAATTCGTACGTACGTTTGATTAACGAACGTTTTTGTGTTATATTTCATGTGATTCGTAATTAATGGGTCCTATTCGTTAGATTATTCAGGTGTGAATCGTTAAATGTGATGACATCAAAGAGTGAGATTCAGTGAAAATAAACAACAAAAAAGTTGGTACCAATTTATTTGATTCAAAAAATATGTTCACGCCCATATCCCCGATGTGGTAGGTCCTCTACCTACTCACAACCAAGGCATCCACGACTAACCGAAGAAAATAAGTCCCACAATATGGAAAACCTCTCGCCAACCGGGCACATATCCAATCCCGAACAAATTCTTTTTTTATTAGGAAATTGGAAAAAAAAAAGATTTTTCTTCGTTGCCCGACCCGGGAATCGAACCTGGGAGCTCATGGCGACAATTTCATTAATTAAAGCATTTTGATTCAAACCGTTTTCGTTATGCATCTCTTTTAGACCATATTTCCATATGTACCATGCACCCTACCTTGTAACATGTAACATATCAATAGCAAACGCTCATACTACTCTGGTACAAATTAAAATACCGAGTAGTGATATAATGCTGCATGACGTTTCAAAAAGTACCTTCAAGCCCATATCCCCGAAGAGGTGCGCAGATGTCAAACAAAGCACCTACAACTAGCTAAAAACACTAATGCCCGATTTCACCAAGAGCCCTATAGCCTATACTTTAGGGGACCTTTTAACGTTACTTACGGGACTGTTTCAATATAAAACTGTCCCCTAAAACACTTTAAAAGGTCCCCTAGATATAGGGGCTCTTGGTGAAATCGGGCATAAGTCCCGCAACGTGGCATGCCTATCGTCATTTGAGCACATACAGATTTTTTTATTAAAAATTGAAAAAGCACAATTTCTTTTGGTTATCTGTTCCGGAGTTTGGATTCGGGACCTCATTGAGTCAAGTCCTATACCGACTGCTAGGTCACAGGAGAGATGGATTGTAGAAATATTTGGCTTTATTACATTTTTTATTATTTAAATTTAAGAATAATTATTAAGTTTTGTTAAATTTATTTGGCACTTGACATTCTCAGCGTATCGTATGGACTTTTCGTATAGACATGTGTTTATGATGTATTTATTTTTATTGAAATGACTATCATGATCCATTTTCCCCCGTGTTGGTCCGGGCTTCTTTGTAGAATAGACAATCTACCTTCCTGCCAAGCAGCTCGTAAAAGGCGAGCATAGGCTCACCGTCACTAACACCGTGACATCTTACTAGGTGGTAGAGTCTCGCAGCGACTCGCCCGGATTGGTACCACCGCCTTACCTATTCCTGCCGCCATAACGTCAATGCCTGCTGTTGACGTGTTCCGATTGGAGGGTAAGGTAGCCGGTAAACTGACTTTTGCTCGATGCCTTACATCCCGGCCTCAGGTTGGCAACGCACCATTACCACCTTTGGTGTCTCTAGGCGACGTGAATTTCTTACCATCAGGAAATCCGTCTGCTTGTTTGCCTTCCAATATTATAAAAAAAACATGATTAATGAAAACACTGATTTTCAAATTGATCAACAGAAACTAACAATATATAACAAAACTGCTGAAAGAGCACTATCTCTCACAAACTTGATTTTTTTTAAATCGTCGTTTTTTTTTTGAATTTCCAGTTATGTATATAATTTTGTGTACTTATATATATTTACATTATCTACGTAGGTTTATGCTCATGTATATCATGTATATGTTTATGTATATACTAACATATTTTGTTATATATGTTTATTATTATTTTTCAAGTATTTCATAGTCAACAAATCGTGTATCTACACTTGTCTACGTTTATGTTTGTTTCTAGTTTTTTTCTTTTTACGGGTCAGCTGGTAGAAATCTCTGTTGCTGGAGATAAGCTCGCCCATTGTACTGTATTATCTTAATGTTCATGTTTGTGATAACGTTTGTGTACAATAAAGATATTATTAATAATATAGGATTATCACAAGATGTTAAATCGAAGCAAACTAATGGATTAAACTGAAGCAGATTTAGTTTCAGCGATACAATCTATAAGCTATGTCAAGACGTGCGTTAAACTACAGCTTTGAAATGTGTCAAAGGTAAAATTAGTAGTGCGAGATATAGACAAACTTATTCAGCAATTATTGCAATAAACTACGTTTAGTGGTAGATTGAAAGTGTGAATCTGACAAGTCTTTAAAAATTCCTTTCTTGTCAAAGTTAAAGTCATAATTTACATTATCTGCCTAAATAATAGTCCCCTGGTGTTCATTTTTTTGTTAAAAAAATAAACAACAGATCAACGGTCGTTTAAGTTTTATTAGTAAGTTTTTTTTAATGACTAATGTGTTGCCAACCTCGCGGTTTTTACAACGTCACTGTGCTTTTTTATTAGTAAGTGTGTTATTGTCTAACAAGTACGTGTAAAAGATTTTTACCCGTAGTAAAAAATACGACTCCAACAAGAGTTTATGTACGAAGATGGGCCATAATTCAATAGTGGACCCGTACAAAACCATCGCGTTTCAATAATTGCTTTTCCAGATATTATATTAAATAAAGATAGGAAAATTTTCTTCACCATGATGACGTTGTTATAAAATTTAAGTCGATATTTACAATTTGACTACTGTGAATAACTATAAAAAATAAAACCGACTTAAAAAGGGAGCCAAAGTGTTTAAAAAGTTATTCACCATAAATTTACAAACGATAAACATTTTGCTCTTTCTCAGTATTTGTCTAAAATACATTTCTGGGTATAAAGTAATGATATCAACGTATTCGACGTAGTTGCTTAAGGCAGGGGTTTCCAAACTACGGGGCTACTGGGGGGAGGGGTTTCCAAACTACGGGACTGCTGGGGGAGTCGGGAGATTTCCCGAGAGAAATCCCCCGACCGAGGCCAGCACGGTCTCTCACGCCGGGGGGGGGTCCAGTGGCCGGAGTCGCTCCTCTTTCAGCGCGGGAGGAGTTCCGGTAGCGGTGAATGCTCGCTCCTAGCAGGGCGGCAGGAAGGTCGTAGTGTGGTTTTTAGTCGGTTCGAGTCCGATATAACCCTCCGATCTGCCCCGAGAGCGGTGGTTATCCGGGGGGATTTTCCACACT
The DNA here is from genome assembly GCA_002245505.1 of Calephelis nemesis. Lineage (NCBI taxonomy): Eukaryota > Metazoa > Arthropoda > Insecta > Lepidoptera > Riodinidae > Calephelis > Calephelis nemesis. The sequence continues at coordinate 27,212 of NJDD01010610.1, forward strand.
TAAAAAAAAGGGGTTCCCAATATTTTTCAGCTCGCGGCGCAGTTTCAAGTTATTTGTTACGGCGCCCTACCCAAGCTAGCCATTTGAAAAGAAAAAGCCGCAAGATATAGGTACCTACCTACAGCAATAGCAGTTAGAGGAGGCACAGAGGAAAAAAAATAAAAATATCTGGCAATTACAAATTTAAATTCTCGTATCTGTCATTTTGGTTTGAGGACGCTTTTTTCTTTACCAATATGAGCGATAAAGAAAACTGGCGAATATATATAGATCGACTCACGGCACCCCTTTTTACTTTCTACGGCGCATCAGGGTGTCGCGGCGCACACTTTGGGAATCCCTGGCTTGTATTAGCAAAACTTGTATATTATTATTGCAATTTATGTCCTTCATTATAGCGTCAGCATTTGACGAAATTTATATTTCTGCGAAATTCTCTTGGAGCTGCATTCAGGGGCATTACATACTGTAAATTTATTATGTCATATAAAAGTTAATGTAGTGTTACATATAGAAATTAATGACTTACAATTATTCAAGAAAATAAAAGTAATATAAAAGCACAAAAACTAAAAAAAATAAATACAGTACAACTGCTTAATGGCTCTTTTTAAGAAAGCAATAATTATAATGGAAAAATGATATATTAATCTAATCACAAATGAATACAGTCTATGTATTAGATTAAAAAAAATACAGAGCTTTTCAATTAATATAATTATGTCCATTCCACAGATAAAGAAACCACAATATCTACAGCCGGACAGCCTTTGTCTTTATACAATAGCTAATGGCACTTAAATGCAATTTTCCAACGACAATCCCAGACCAAGGAATTGTTAAGACCGGAAATTAAGTGATGACTTTGTTGTTTTTGGTCAAGCAACGACGTCTCAGCTATTTGTGATTTCAAATAATATTACTTGCTTTGTAGTACTTACTTAGCAATAAGTATCACTTAATTTGTGATAAAGTTAGTAATAAACTTGACATTTAACGATTTATTAAATAAATAAAAAAAAACGAGGAGATTCTCAATTCGGCCGGTATATTTTTTTATGTATGTACACCGATTTCTTCGTGGTTTGTGAACCGATTTGCGTAATTCTTTTTTTGTTGATGCGGAATAATGTCGAATTGGTCCAATAAAATTTGATTCAGGTAGGCTTGTTAGATTTTATTTAATGAGATTTTTTACCTATTTTCACCTATCTCGATGTTTACTTTAGTTAACCGTTCAACTGCTCGCAGCCGCTAACTGCCTCTTAAAGAAAGAAAAAAATAAATTTAATCATATCAGCGATGAACTAAAAAGTAAAAAATAACTACGTTATTTAAAACCGACTTTTAAATTAAAAAGGGAAAAATAATAAAGATTTAACACTTATATTTGCCATTTTGTCAAGCCAACTAATAATTATATTATAGGTATTAAATTGGATTGGCACCGACTTCAAACCTATTACTAAATAGCACATATAATTAATAGGTAGTACATAATTAATAGATATTAAATCTTTATTATTTTTCACTTTTAAGTTTTGAAGTCGTTTTTAAATAACATAGTTATTTTTATTTTATGTTTGAGTTATTCGTAAGCAGCAATTTTTAAACGTTACCTAAATTAGGGGAGCAAATGCCCAGGGTTGCTACTGGTAACGTTCCGTAATTGTTTGCGTATCGAAATCTAAAGCGCTTTTCGTCTAAAATTTAGTTCTCTTGGTTACTAGAAGTGGCACTGTTTAACGTTATCATGAAATTAGTTTAAACATACGGTTGCATATATATTGCTGTAAATTCGTGGTAAGGGGTCATGTAAATTCAAACGGCGTACCTCTCCAAGAATTTTACGCGTGGGTTGACACTCGCTAGTCGATAGATCAGCTGTTATGTAGCTCACTAGACTAGAGATATTACCTGATAGCGATCAGGAAATATCGCTATCAGGTAATATCAGGAAATTGGTCTATTGATCATCACTCAACACCGTAAAAAGGTTGATAAATAATAAAAATTTATTGTCCTAATTGTACAAAGATTTAACATTAACTAATGTTACGTCGTGATTTTTGTTTTATCAATGCTCAGCGCAATATGTGTCTTTTTACACACATTATGATTTAAATTTACTTTTATTGTTTAAATCAGTGTATATTTTGTAAGGTGTTTATAAGATGTGAGCTTTTTTCATATTTTTTAAGATACTTCTTGTTTTCAATACTTTTTGAGTTGTACTATATCAGTTCTCTGTTTTAGGAAATTCACTAATTTATTTGCGAGTAAAATCTTCGTATATGCCTCTACTGTTTCCAATATTTTCAGCAACCATCGTCATTTTTCATGACTTAATTGAATCGTTCAATATGGATTTTTTTGAACTATCAGCTGCATCTTTGCCTAGTTTTCAATTTTTTACTCGAAATAAACGTAGCCCTTGTATACTTCTGGGTCATAGTTCTTACTTTCTGTTATATTTACAACTAACTTCCGCCCGCGACTCCGTGATAAAAAGTAACCCATTTTATGTTCAGGATAATAAGGTATAATTGTACCAAGTTTCATCGAAATTGAACCTTTAGTTTTCACGTGATGCCTGAACATACAGACGGACAAACAGACAATTTTTTAAATCACATATTTGGTTTTGGTATTGATCCAATAACACCCCCTGCTATTTATTTTTTCAATATTTTCAATGTATAGAATTGACCCTTCTTAAGATTTATTATAGGTATAGATGTTTTGATTTGCTTCTAAGAAAATTCAGAACTAAAAAATTTACATTCGTGTTGATTGATAGATAATATAAAAACTTTCCAAGAAGTTCATTTCATTGTGTAAGATATTAACATCTTCAGCAAGAGTCGTTCTTAAGCGACACTTTGTAGAATAGCATTCGCAGAAGGCAAACGCAGCCGGAAATTAAGTAAAGACTGCTACAGCTTTTGTTCTCAAATATAAACAGTGCTATTAGTCTAAAAACTACGCCATTCATTCAGCTTTCAGATTTATAAGAACGTTCTAAGAAGTTATTAACTTTATTTTTTTGCTAGTGATAGTCTTTTATAATAACAGTTACATTTGTAAAATATAATTAGATGACAACTTTAATATTTAAAAAGACATGTTAGTGATGTGTTAAATCGTTAGTGATACGTGTCCGCAAATAGGGATCTTACGAATTAACTGTGGACCTCGCGATGTGACGTCATTTGTTATTTTAATTTTTCACTCATTTATAATTTCTTTATGTTAATAAAAGATCGGTTTGATAACGGTAAAAGATTCTATCGCTACTAAGCGCTTGCGGCGAATGCGGGGCGGTGCGCGGGCACCGGGAGAGGGGTCGCAATCCAGAGGAGTACACAGTTGATTCGTACGGATATTTAGTGTCAAGATATACGGATACAGCTTTTAACTTTAATACATGCTTTGCAAACCATCTATCTCGATCACATCAGCTTTCAAACGAAAAAAAAAACACACGCACACACACACACGCATAGAACACGCACCTTTACACTGATAATTAACTATCTGATGAAGAATATTAACCATTGCTCAACTAAATTCTCAACAGCAAATCCAAAGTAACGTCAACTTTTAAAAATTGTAAGCCGTCTTAAAACTCTCTAAGTCAATAAGTCTTCGAAATACTAAGTAAGCGTCGACAGTGCAACTTGTAGAATATAAAAAACTCTTGAGTAGAAATTAAAAAAAGATTATATTTAAAAATTATAACTCAAACTATTTGACATTATTTACCTACCTATTGACATTGCTAAAATTATAACACAACCTATTTTTAATATACTTAATCTAAGCTAGGCTAAGCTAATTCATAATTACAACTCTTTCATTATTATTTTTCAGATTTCAATAAATTCTTGGAAGATTTTCTGAAAAGTTAGCAGACGGTAGAAATGTGCTATGAAAAGGACTTACAATAAAGATATATAAACTAAGTTGTGTTAGTTACAACACTTGAAGCTAGAAAACCGAACCGATTTTAAGATCTTTGCTTTTTAAATAGTTGGTTTTTAGAATAAGATAACATGTTACATATTTGCTGTATCGACCAAAAATAATTTTCACTTTCATTTTGTGTTACATATTTTGTTTAAAACGTGTAATTTGACAATAATTGGCATAATGTCTAGCCATTGAGGACATGATAAATTTTACAGTTTCTCATAAAAATTTGTCAACATTACCAGCGCAATTATACCAGTGTATCTCATAAAACGAAATTAGAACATGTTATTAAACATTTTGTTGTAGAATATTTTGAAATTTATAACATTATGTATACTACAATTATGTACTGAAATTATTATTTAAAATTGTATACATACGTGGTTCTTATTGTCATTAACAACACATGTATGTATGTGTATACAACACAGCGAATTATGAAATGCTGGATCTGGTTGTAATATAACCCATTCATAAATATTTCTCTTTTATTCTCGTTCTCATTTGAACGAATTCTGACCAAATTATTCAGAAAGATAGAAAGCTGTAAAAATGTGCCTTTAATAGGACTTAATTTCTCGACATTTTAAACTAAGATTTAAATAAAATGATATTTGAACGACTCGATCTAGGCGTAATATAAAGATAATTCACAAATGTTATCTTGTATTCTTGTGAACACTTCAATAAATTCTGTCAAAATTAAATTCTACAAAATTAGCAAACGGTGGAAATGTACCAATAAAAGGACTTAATTACGCTACACCTACAAAAGCAAAAAAAGTATATTCATTTCCTGACTGCATATAAAATACACAAAAAGACCCTTTATAAGCTGTGATGTCGAAATAATTTTAGTCGAGCTAATTCCGCGCAATGAAATGCTTCATTTTTTCATACTTTAAGTCCACGATGGCGCTTTTGAAATTCTGTGAGCAGTTACAGACTTTTTCTTGTTGGATCGGAGTTTTTCTTTCTACAACTTTCTAGACATGCATTTTCATTCTATTGACTATAAACTTAGTTGAATGATCAAACGCTTTTAAGATCTCAGTTTTCTTTCAATTAAATTAGGATGATTATATTTTTTTTCCGTGTTGGTCTGAGTCTCCTGTATATAATAGAACATCTAGCTTCCAGGATGGTCGTAAGAGGTGAGCAAAGGACATGGTTTTGGTTTGTGACCTTTTAACGCCTTTAGTCCTACAACTTGCACTAATCTCTCTCAAACAACTTCAAACTTACAGCAAGTTAGTTGAATATTGTGGAGAAAATATATTATAATTATAAGTATATAGTTAATCCCCATGTTTGTCCGAGCTCATTTGCAGAATAAACCATCTGCTGCCCTGTGCAAGGCAGCTCGTAAAAGGCGAGCATAGGCTTACCCTCACTAACACCGGAATATCTGACTAGGTGGTAGATTCTCGTAACGACTCGCCTGGATGGGTACCACCGCCTTACCTATTCCTGCCGCCATAATGTCAGCGCTTGCCGTTAACGTGTTCCGATTCGGAGGATAAGGTAAACTCATTTTTGTTCGAGGCCTAATGTCCTGGCCTCAGGTTGGCCTTGACCACCTTTGGTGCCTCCATGCGGCATGAATTTCTTACCATCAGGAAATCTGTCTGCTTGTTTGTCTTCCAATATCCTAAAAAAGTCTAATAAAACTAACAAGCCCTGCCAACTTTGTAACTCCTTAATTTGGCGATATACTCCATACCGGCTGTTTGTATTTTAAAACTACCTTGAAACCTAATGAGCATATCACTCCACTTAATTACCAAATTTAATAAATTTAAAAAAACGTGTCAAATTGAAAATAAATGAAAAAAGCCGTTGTAACATTGAATGTTTAGCGGATAAGAGTGCTTGAGATTTATTACTTTTCATACCAGTCTCTTATAAAAAAAAAATACTTTTAGTATTGTTACATATTTCAAAATGAGAAAAAAAAGAATCCCGCTGAGTTTCTTTCACCGTGTCTTCTTAGTATGTGACCGTATTCTGAACAGGTGGTAGGTTTTGCTGTTATGTTTTATATGTGGTGTTATTGTTTAAAGGGCAAGGGCATTTCTTACGATCTGCGTAAAATGAACAATTTTCTCTCTTTCTTTTTTACCAAATCGATAAAGCCGTTTGTGAAATATCAGGTGACAAATTTGTCATAATCGGTCCGTCACTATTGAGGCCCGCGACCACATGTTGTCTGCTTCCAGGAAGCGCAGACATCCATGTAGACGGCATGGTGCATGTTGCCATCATCTGCCCTCTTCACTGTATCAGACACATTTATCTAGTAGATGCTTTTTTTCTGGAACCTCTGCCTTCCGACTGATATTTTATTTCTCTAGACCATGCTTTAGAGGTCCCATATTTTTTCCAAAGAAACAAAAAACCCATTCTCAGCATACTGTTGAGGAAAGCGCATTGTTACGTTAACAGAAATGCAATTATCGACGCAATGATAACAGGAATTATAATTTAAAATCGGTAAAACTGCAAATTCCTGGTGTTTCGACATCCCTAGGATGCCAATCTCAAATTCAGGTTGTTGTCATGGGTACCACTTCGGAAGTGCACTCTTTCGAATAAAAAAAGAATCTCTAAATTGGGTTCAGAAGAAACGGATAAATTTATTAACCTAATATAAAAAAAATATGTAGAAGCCGAGTATATGTTTAACCAACATGGAAAAAGGAGGTTTTTTCGAAGTTGTTTAAAAATAGGAGTTATCGTTACAAAACTCTTTGTCTACCCACTATATCATAGAACTCATAAATGTTTTTAAATAATACTTGTTCTTTTTAGAAGTTTACAACAATATACGTTATACACCGTTCTTGAAATTCCACCACGTGCTGTTGACAAAAAGAAAATCTTACGTTTATAAAATAAAGTGAAAACAGTGTATTCATAAAAAACAGCCTTCTTTTTTTTATTATTTAAATGCACGATTGTTATCACTGATATACCTAAAGGAACTTAAAAATTCAAAAAAAAATTTTGATAGAATGAACATACTCTATAAAAAGTAATTTTACCGTAGACAGGATTTGAACCAGTGACCTTCGACTTCAACATATACGTAGCGCTGTAGTTTATTATGCGTAGTTTATCCCAAGTGCGTGAAAAGTGATAAAATTATGTTTCCTTGAAAGCAGACTAAAATTTTCTTCAATTTAAATTACACATCTATTATGTAATGCTGTGAAAATGAAGGCTTTCAGCTTTTTACGAGTTTACCCATTTCTAAAAGTAAGCTTCGTTAAAATGAACTGGTTTTTACAAAAGGAAACTGCGAGTGTAATTATGATGTAAATGTGAATAGTATTTTATTTTTTTTTTATTAATTAGGCTTACCAACAGTTGTTACAATTTCCACATACAAAAAAATAAGAAATTACTGATTACATAACTACTTGGCGGTGAACACAAAACTCCTATGTTTTTGACATTAACAATCGATTAATTTAGCAATTTACTAAAGATCAAACATTTTATTCAAACTGCTAAATCTATAAAAAAAAATAACAGGTCCCTGACTGATTCATCTTCGCCCAGAAAAACTGTTAGAGTTACAGCCATGAAGTTTGGTGAGTAGGGTCGTTTTATTATGTAGACACCCACTAAGGACGGAATTTTGTAGGAGTTTAAGTTGAAAGTAGGGATTTAAAAATTGTATGGTAGACTGTCTTTTTTAAGTTAGAAACATGAAAGTGTCGTGAACGTACCAATCTCACATAATTTCTAAACGGCTTAACTGATTGGGTTAAAATTTCAAATGAGCATTTCGAAGGTTTATTGCATGATTTAAAAATAAAATTTGACCCGAAAGGCGTAATATTAATATAATAAGAAAAGATTAGATTTTTTGTGTGTTTATTTGTATTCAATAGGCTACGAAATTACTGGACCGATTTGGCAAAATGTTTTACCATTAGAAGGAGACATCATAGCCGATTAACACAGGCTTAACAACAGTCGAAATTTATCCACCCGTGCGAAGTCAGGACGGGCTGCTAGTTATAAAGAAATCTATGGTACTAATTTTCTAGATTATGATATTCAAGTTTTCCTAAATTATATCCACGATTTTATTACCATCACTATTTGCAAGTCATGGGGATCATCGCTAAAACAGTGTTTAAATGTCATTAGAGTGATAGATCGCCGGGTTTCCTGTGGCAGCTCGCTCGTCATACCGGGCATTAGGAGGGTCTTCTATAAATAGGATTATTTAGAAAAACTCGTCGAAAAACCAATGAAGGAGTACTAATGCAGATTACTTCACTAGTTTCTTATTTGAGTGTGTGTTGAAAAGTATTGCCATAGCAATGATGTTTATTAAGCTGTAGTTACACGATGCGGGTCACCGCGTTGTTCTAGTATTGAAAAATGTGTCACGTTCTTTGTCGCGTGCTTTACGGTGCGTATAATACAAATTAATGCAGACGATGTCTTTGAACCATATTGAAAAACAAGCTGTGATTTGTATTGAGTGGAGGGTAAATATGTCCAGCACAGGCTATTTACACGCCAAGTGTTACGTTATTTGAACTAACCCGCACTGTTTAATCACACTGTTATATGCTCTATTATTCACAGCACGAAAGGATAACCTTACGATTTTGAAATTTGATTCAAGATCTTGAAATTACTAATTAAATATTTTACGTTGACATTATTAGTAATACATAAAGATCAATAACCACTTTCAGAATATTACTTTGATTTTAAAAGGAATGAATAGGATGCCCTTTTTACAATATCTAGAATATAAAAATGAATCGCTAAATGTGTTGGTAAGCGCATAACTTCCCAGCCACTGAACCGATTTGGATGATTCTTTCTTTGTTGTGTTAGTTGCTGTCAGAAGAAGGTTTTTATGAAGAGAAAAACCGGGAAAGTTGCAAGGAAAATGGAAAAATAATATTCTAATATTTCCCAAGGGTGGAACGAAGTTCGCCGGGGCAGCTAGTAATATAATAACTTTGCTGTGCACCAAATTCAAATAAATTACAAATATATCTAATAAAACTTAAACTATAAGATGTTACCTTTACCAATGCAGCCATATCACTATTCAGCCATTTCTTCAAGGAAGCCTTATAGTGTGGAACAAAACTCCGCGACATGATTTTCAAAATTGCTCTTAAACTAGTTGGAAAAAAGCATGTTTCATTAATTTAAAAGCTAAGAAGTCGTACTTTGTCCCTATCCCAATTTCAATTTTATTTTTTAAACATATAGCCGATGCTTTTTTCAATTTCATCACAGTCTCAGCTAACTTAGACAAAAGAAAATATCTAATCAACCTTTAAGAAATTCTTTTTACCCACCCAATGCATTCCTTTCAAGAATGTATTTATTCATTTATTCAAGGAGCAGTGAATCAGTTCTAGAAGATTCGATTTTCTCTGCATTTTATGGCGCCTCAAATTCAATCATATATTCACAGACCAGTTTTATGACCTTGTCATTTGCAGTTATAAAACCAAGACAAAGTGTTAGTTTCAACCCTTCTATTTGTGTGTTCTTCATTTACGATTTTATCATGATTACGATATCTCCTCTTCACTTCTTTGTCGCCTCTGGAGTCCAGCGATCCTGGTGTTGAAGTCCTGGATTCAATTCCCGGTTCGGGCAACAAAAAGAAAATATGGTTTTGCCAATTTTCTAATAAAAAAAAGTTGCTTGGGATTAGATGTGTGCCCAGTTGGCGACAGGCTTGCCACCTATCACAGTGCGGGACTTAGTGTCTTCGGCTAGTCGTTGGGTCCCATGTTGTGTCTCTACCTACCTCTTCGAAGATATGGGCGTGGAGATACGATATATCATATCGCTATCCTAGCGAACTGCTTTCCTCCTGCCTCGTACCACGTGAGTTTTAATTTATCTCAAATTTTCGATTATTTGAGATTCTATTTCTTTCTTTCTATTTTGAGATAAATTAAAGTGAATGTATAATAACAAATTCAGATAAATTTTCAACATGACACAAGATGACACAAATCCTATCAAATACCTATTTTGAAAACTGGTTCACCAGTTCTCAATTTTAATACGAAAGTTACAAGTTATCAGTATCTTACAAATGTTTTATTTTAGTATTTGTAATTATCTACCTACCAAAAAGTATCTTTACGTTTGCATCCAAGAATATGTTGGCAGAGATAAAACCAGGGCACCGCGACTAGTCTTTTCATTCATTACCTACCAATGATAGTGTCAAGTCAAAAATATTTTATATCAAAATCATAAATTTTCCATTTAGATTTGCCGTCGAGTAAAAAAGAGTCCATTCTGCAAAATATTTACGAAACTCACTCTTGATCATTAATTTTGTTTTCCTCAGGTTGTATCGCGTCTGCGGATATTTGCCTTACTGAAGCTGTTTTTCCCAAACGAATAATAAATTGTCTCTCATTCCTTTATAAATTTATGTCACCGTTTTATACTATATTTAATGTTCATAAACTAAGCTGTACGTGACATTTAAGGTAATTTATTTCGTAGCTCCAATAACTTTGAAATCACATCACTACATAGTATAAAACAAAGTCACTCCTCTGTTCTTGGGGGTTACCATAAGCTCTTAAAACAGTACTATTTCAACAATACTAATTATCAGACGAGAAAGTCTACCTTATGACGTATACCATAAAGTTGCAAAGGCAGACATTTAGCAAGATGGAAATAATACTGCTTTAAGCGTTCATGGTAGGGCCCCTTATGTCCCTTTGAATGCCTTCTATTTGTACTGTATCTTTAAAACTACGCAACGGATTTAGATGTGGTTTTTAACCGACTTCAAAAAAAGGAGGAGGTTATCAATTCGTA